>SJYO01052474.1:31460103-31553611 GCA_006410555.1 Capra ibex
TTTTTTTTTTTTTTTTTCTTTTAATTTATTTCAGTAAGTTGTGTATTAAATTAATTCTTCCTCTTAGAAAATCTTAGTGATGTTATACTTACTTATATTTCAATATTATTTACGTTTAGAATCGGTTTCCTAACTCTATATTACTTACATATATACAGATAACTCCGGGAGACACCCAAACTAATCCAGACAGACACATCCTGTTTATTGTTTCGGTGTCGACGGGTACAACATTTTGATTAAAATTTAAAACGTGTTTCTTTGTTTAGCTACCATTCAGATGAAATTGTTACCCTGAACTCAGTCACTCTACACAAACTACATAGGTCTATTTTGGTTAACGCACCCTTAAATCCTTAAAGGGTAGTTGGAGACATAAAGTAAAAAATATTACTTTGTGCCATTGAGATCTCTTTTTATCTTCAAAAAATGTATTTTTTATCATGTTTTCTGTAAGAACTATTCGGTGGGTCTATCATTGGAAAAAGGTATGTTCGAATTCAAGAAAACGAATAAAAATTTTCTTTATTTTGTAAGGACTATGTCGATTCCGGAATTTTGAGGAGGGTAAGGAGAGGAACGGAAGGGGACGACTAATGATACTATTTTTGCCACTAAGGAAAGTACGTTTAAAACGTAAAAATGATGTTTTATAACTAAAAAATTTCGATGTTTTAGTAATGTCTTATGGTAGAATTATGTTGTTTATCTTATATAATAAATCTTTGAAACGTGTTTATTTTTACTTTGTGCAAAAAAATTTTTAAGTCAGTCATAGATTTTTAAGGTTCATCCGTAGATCTATATGGGGACGGGGGTTTATAATACTTGTCTCGTTATCTGTGTACATTATGTAAGTTGGTTACTCAAACCGGTACAAAAGATTTAGTTTTGAGTTTTGCTACACTTTTTTTTAAAAAATAAAAGAGTATAGATTAGGTGCACCTTGAATCCCATAATACTCGTTGATATGTAGTTAAATTTCTTCTAAAATAGAAGAGTAAACGTTTATAGTAATATACTTCCAAAAAAATTCCACATTTTTAAGTTAGTGTAAGTCACTTTATGTATATTTAATCGTAACAAATTATCCTATTGTCGAGTAAGATCCCTGACCCTTTAGATACAAATACCCCAATCATTGTAATATGCTTAAAATGGGACCGAAGTAGGCTCATTATTTCTATTTTGTTATTGGTGTTATTTGGTGGGTTAGAAAGGTGATTGTATAGTTTAAAGGGGAGACTCGGGTCAATTCTCGAGATAAAGGAGTAAAGTCCTCTCCGGTAACGTAATTTCGTCACGAAGGAATTCACACGGGGAGTTGTGAGGAGTGTTTTCCCCCAAGAGACTCCTCTGCACCCTCCACGACGTCAGTTACTTATGTGTACTCCGGCCCGTCCCCTGTGCGGGGTGGGTCGTCTACTCGGTTTTTAGGGAAATTAAAGAAATTGGGACGAAAGGGGTTTAAGGGACGGTGGGAGGTATAGGAAGCTTAAATGTCAAACCTTTTACCACGTCCTTCATTGAATGAACGTAGGGATAGGTGCTAAAACTTATTATCACGACTCAACACAGTCTGAGAAACACCGGGGTACATGACATCGGGTGGTCCGAAGAGATAGGTGCGTTAAAAGGTCCGTTCTTATGACTTCATTCAACGGTAAAGGGAGAGGTCCCCTAGAAGGGTTGGGTCCCTATCTTGGCCACAGATAAGGCAGAGGACGTAACCGTCCGCCTAAGAAATGATCCTCACTGTGGATCCTTCGGTAAACTTATTACTGAAACTAGTTTTTCCTCGGTGAAGGTCCTTCCAAGACGAGACAGTACTCCAACCCTCACCCTCCGAAACGTCACTGAAGACGGGACGACAAAACTCACGTGTGTGGACGTGACTTGTAAAAACGTCTTTCTTCCCTAGGGCGCGGTGACTCTTGAGGGACCCCAACGTTAGCCTCGTGACACCCGTCTGTCTGTTTATCCACCGCCGAGGGTCCGGAGGTCGACACCACGTGACCGACCTCGAAACCGTGGACGACACTGACCCGTCCCCATCCTACTTCCCAAGGAGTGGTAAGACTCTTCCCTCCACGGGAAGTACCCTTTACCGCGATTGCTCGGGGTTACCGGGCGTCACTAGCTCCCTCTACCTAAACTACTTCCGCAAAGAAGACGTCACCGAGTCGACGACTGTGTACCCTAGATTAGTCCAGAGTCTCCGCCAGTCCCGGTGTCCGTCTTCGAGGTCAGACAGGGAGTAACACTGTCGCTTGACAAGTCGGGTCGGGAACGACGGACCGGTTCCCAGTCGAGGAGAGAGGGAGAGACCGAGGGAGGAATGGTGGAGGTAAAGACTTTACTTTCCCAATTAGGGTAATCACAGTAGTAAGGGTTTCTCGACCGGTTCAATTTCTCGACCTTTTACTTCGTGGGAGTCTTTAGAAAGATGGAAGGAGGGTCTCGTCTTGAGTCGTCCCATCGCACAGGACACGCTGATTTCCCTACCAGTCCACCTGTCTTTGTCCTCCTTCTTAGATCAAACCCCCTAAGGAAGACTTCTGATTTGGACTCTCTTGGTTCCAGAGAGAGTAGATTTCGTCACTAAACCTAATGTCACGACTGTGATAAAAGGGGGTGAGACCAGTGATGTAAAAATTTTTCTTTAAGAGCTCATAATGTAAAAGGACATTCATCCCTTTACAAAAGAACACATCTGAGAATCTCATTCTGTCAATCCATTAGAAAGACCGATTTCTTATTCTTTCCTCGGTTAATTGATTCCCTCGTTGGATTAATTGTCGACACTAAGATCTTCCCGTTATTCAATGTTCTGAGGTTCAAGGGAGTCTCGATCAGACTGAAAAGGTTAGAAACAAAGTTCTTGTATCAAATGTAAGGTTAATGACATTTGAATCACCGTTTTATCATAGTGACTCATTACAAGTACCCTAAGTAAAGTCACACGTTTTGAGAAGTCGGTAGAATGCAGAATCTCGCCACGATCCAAAATCGACTTACGAGGAAATCCGATTCACTAAAGATCTTTTCGTTTTACCTTGAGATCGAGGGGTACGTGACACCGAGGTGACACCTCGTCCACAGCATACACCAGGGTGCCCCCGTGAAGTGGTGTCCAGACTACTAGGGTCGGTACGTCTGCTCGTTTGAGCCCTCTCAAGTCCGTCGGGGGACCCTACTACGGAAGTCATTCACCGTCTAGACTCTGCTCTCGGTGTTTAGACATAGGTAGGACACCGAAGATCGAGTGGAAGACCCCAAGTTTCTGGGTCCAAGTAAAAGACCTACGAGGTATCTAAACAGTGTTTAGGTCTTTGACGTAACGGGGTAGATGTTTCCTCTTGACATTAAGAAAAGGATAGTTGGAGTCTTTAAAGAGAACTACTATGTGTTTGGGAGTGTGTAACCTTTGACAATTCTCGATCCGACGACGACGATAAATCAGCGAGTCAGTACAATCAGAGAAACGCTGGGGTACCTGACCTCGTGCGGTCCGAGGAGACAGGTTGTTCAAGAGGTCCGTTCTTATGACCTTACTCAACGACAAAGGAAGAGGTCCCCTAGAAGGGTTGGGTCTTTAGCTTCGATACAGAAGACGAACCGTCCACCTAAGAAATGATGACTCGGTAGTCCCTTTGGGTTCAGAATTTACTTTCATTTTCAACGAGTCAACACAGCCTGAGAGACATTGGGGCATCTGAAATCTCAAGTACCTTAAGAGGTTCGGTCTTATGACCTCACCCATCGGCAAGGGAAGAGGCCCCCTAGAAGGGTTGGGTATACGTTTTAATTCCTGGTAAATAAATTTTCCATTAAGACATGACACTCAGACTCTTTGATGACTAGAATTCAATGTGGGAGTCAAATTATTGTCGAAAAAACATTACCTTCTTTTAATTTGTTTACATAGTCAACAATCCCCGTCGGATTAAAATGTTTATAATTTTTTACATTTTTAATACCCCTAACACATTAACTCCTTCATAATAAATAAACTATTTAGTAGTTGGTTTAGGTCGTAGTCTTTCTGATATGTGACCCGACAACTACTACCGAGAGGAAAATCATTAAAAATCACTTTTCAGTCTCTACTTTCATCTTCGATAAATACAGAGTCAAAAAGGTTTATTTCCCACTTTTAATTTGAACTAAACCCAGTACCCGTTACTTTCTCTCCTTCACACTTAAAACTGAATCGTAGGGATCTCGTTGTAGTCGAAAAAGACACGTTAAAAATACCAATTCGTCTTGTAAGAGTCTCTCCCCTTTTATAGTTTAAGTGTATCCTCTGAGTCAGTTGAAGGGTCAAACAAGTAACATGGTAAATGATATGGTATACGGGGTTATTACGTGGGTTGAAAGAACAACCGGATCTTTAACAACTGTACTACGCAAGAAGAATCTCTACATTCGTAGTACAGTAGTTAGTCTCTCTCGGTCGTCACCTTTTCAGTGTTGAGTCTTGTCAATCTCCTCGGTCCAAGTTCAAGTTGACATGTATACATTGGAAAGTATGCTAGGCCACCGTATGTTAGGTAATCGGTATCTCAAGTCAGCGAGTCAGCACAGGCTGAGAAACGTTGGGGTACTTAGTGTCGTGCGGTCCGGAGGGACAGGTAGTGGTTGAGGGTCTCAAGTGAACTTGAGTGCAGGTAGCTCAGTCACTACGGTAGGTCGGTGGAGTAGGAGACAGCAGGGGAAGAGAAGGACGGGGGTTAGGGAGGTTCGTAGTCTCAGAAAAGGTTACTCAGTTGACAAAAACGTACTCCACCGGTTTCATAACCTCAAAGTCGAAATCGTAGTCAGGAAGGTTACTTGTGGGTCCTGACTAGAGGAAATCCTACCTCACCAGCCTAGAGGAACGTTAGGTTCCCTGAGAGTTCTCAGAAGAGGTTGTGGTGTTAAGTTTTCGTAGTTAAGAAGTCGCGAGTCGGAAGAAGTGTCAGGTTAAGAGTGTAGGCATGTACTGATGACCTTTTTGGTATCGAAACTGATCTACCTGGAAACAACCGTTTCATTACAGAGACGAAAAATTATACGACAGATCCAACCAGTATTGAAAGGAAGGTTCCTCATTCGCAGAAAATTAAAGGACCGACGTCAGTGGTAGACGTCACTAAAACCTCGGGTTTTTTTATTTCAGACTGTGAGAAAGGGTAAAGGGGTAGATAAAGGGTACTTCACCACCCTGGTCTACGGTACTAGAAGCAAAAGACTTACAACTCGAAATTCGGTCGAAAAAGTGAGAGGAGAAAGTAAAAGTAGTTCTCCGAAAAATCAAGGAGAACTGAAAGACGGTATTGCCACCACAGTAGACGTATAGACTCCACTAACTATAAAGAGGGTCGTTAGAATTAAGGTGATACACGAAGAGGGTCGGGTCGTAAAGAGTATTACATGAGACGTATCTTCAATTTATTCGTCCTACTGTTATATGTCGGAACTACATGAGGAAAAGGATAAACCTTGGTCAGACAACAAGGTACAGGTCAAGATTAATCGGTATCTTGTAACGAGGTTTGACGATAAGTAGAGTGGTGGATTGTGTAAGGTGGAACATTTTTATTGTTATGTGTAATCTACGGTTCTTCAACAGTATTCCATGTCTGAAGTCTTACACGGTCATTTCAGTTCTACACTATACTAAACATGAATGATTATTTACCGTAGTTAGTTCGTCGTGTGTCCGTGTCTTTCTTTTTGTGATGTGTGGGGACTAGATTGTGAACAGTTATCTATAAGTGTTATCAGGTCAGTGTCTCACTATCTCTATTTTGCACGTTTATAGACACATAAGTAAACCTTTCGTCAGGTTCCATTTCTCGTGTCCGAAGGTTTAATCTGAGGTAGGGGTTCGTCGAGACGTTGGGGGCCGTCCCGGGGATTAGAGTGAGTCAAAACAGAAGGACCGTTACCTTCCGTAACGACAGGAGACTACCTTCGACGAACGTCGTAGTGTGCAGATTCACGGAGGATGGTGCGGACGGTATATCAACAGTAAAGTATGTATAGTACCAGAGGGGTGGAGATATATAAAATAGGTGACGAGGTTTCATTCCAGACAAATCATATAACTTCAAAATATACCTTTACGAAAAAAAATTACGAAAATTCGTATTACGGTAGGTCATAATGACATAGACTACTTTTGTTGTAAACAGATAAAATGAATTGAAAGAAGTTAAAAAATTTGGTGACATGATTATAAAGTCCCAACAACAGTCCTAATTTTCGTTGTTTCCCATAATTTACGAACCGTGTCGAGGTCCATGTATGGCTCATGGTTCGTTCGGGACGGAGAGAGGGAGTGAGAACTGGTGGTCCCAAAACTTTGGGTACCAGTGGGGTCGTACGTCTCTCCCGGTCTAACTACTAAAAAGTCAGGTGACGAGTGTGATAATTGTTGGTCCATTCGACTGATGGAACAAAAGAGGTATAATAGTCGTTGTCTTCCAATTCACTACAGATCGAACGGAGACATTGTACTGATGCACCGACTCCTGTCCTCTCGCAGGTGAAAAGGAGTATTGTTTCACAACATGAAACAAATTAGTTTTTCGTCAGTGTTCCCAAAAAATAGACGCCCCAAGTAATTTGATAACAAGTAAGGAATACTACGAGATCTTATTTTTGTAAAGACAGATGGAAGTCATTTAGACGTCCACTATAATCGTTCGAGAGGGTATGGTGGTTTTCCTTCTCTACATCACTATACATGTCGATCTCTTTGTTTTTAGACAAAGTTTAAGTCTCTTAAACTCCTAAACTAACGTTCAACTTTGACTAAAATTACACTCCTGGAAGAGTCATATTAACCAATGTTTTCTTTCAAAACATTATACTTTCCTCTTTCTATAAATTTAGTAAATACAAATTTTCCACTACGTGTCTCTTAAGAGACAGTCAGGTCACCACTCCTCGGGTGTGAAAGTAAAGGTCCTCACGGTCAAGTTAGGGACCGACCCCTTTATTATAGGGTATTTGGTACGTGTGTCGGTTTTCATTTTATTTTCAGAGAATGATTTTTTTTTTTTTTTTTCTCACCATACGTTTAACGAATCTACTTGTGTCTTCCCTCACTCTACCGTACGATGAGTCTTAAGATTCTTAAGTAAGACTTAAAAACTCTAGTGTTTTCATATATGTAAAATTTTATAATCGTTCTCAAAGACGAGAGGGAGTCGAGTGTAGCCCTGTCGTATCACCTTTACCTCTATTACAACTACCAAAATGTGTAAATTTGAACGAGGACGGCAGGATTAGATCTCCTTAGTCTTTCTTGATTCTTTCATGGGAAGAGTCTTTGGCTTAGAACCATGGTGTATGTAACGATCTTTACGGGGGGTTTAAAAATCTCTTCAATTTGTCCAATAAAAAATTAAGACTCATCTAATTAAATAACAAAACATTGATTTTAGAGGTAACAAGAAATTACATTCATAGTGATACGGTTGAAGATGTACTAAATTATTAGAATGTGTTATATATACTCACTTAAGTAGACCGTACTACTCTTTGTATGAGGATTGTTCCGACATAAATATCGAAACGTTACTTGTTAAGGTTTTAAACATAATAACCGTATTTAAAACTAAAGAACTCGAATCCTGTCCTATCAACCTTTTAGTAATATAATCACTCTAGAAAACGGTGAAATAAAATTAAAAAAAAAATTAAACTGATGTGGTCCAGAATCAACGTCTTGTACCCTAGAAACTAGAAGTAACGTCGTACACCCTAGATCAAGGGAATGGTCCCCAGTTTGGATCCGGGGGACGTAACCCTAGTAACACAGAATCGGTGACCTGACGGTCCCTTCAGGACCAAATAAAAATCATTATTTAATTGTAACAGGACACTGGTTTAAACTTCATAGTCTACACATATATCATATATATAGTATATAACTTTCACTTCACTTTCACAATCAGTGAGTTAACACAGACTGAGAAACGTAGGGGTTCCTGACATCGGGTGGTCCGAGGAGACAGGTACCTTAAGAGGTCCGTTCTTATGTTCTCAAACATCGGTAAAGGAAGAGGTCCCCTGGAAGGATTGGTTCCCTAACTTAAGAACAAAGGATGTGACATCCACCTAAGAAGTGGTAGACTCCGTGTTCCCTTCGGGTATAGTATATAATATGAGACGTATATATAAAACATATATAATACCTGTGTGTATAATATAACATATATATAAGATACATATATGAAACTCCCTGTAAATTTTATCTTTGGTCTTTTAATACTCTTTATTGATCTTCTCACATTACCGGGAGACAGGAATGTCAATAGTTTTGGACGGGTTATCAATCCCCATTCTCTCACTTTTGACCAGTGGATACTTTTACTCCTATGTTAAAATACTCTTTTTGAGTAGCCGGATTAAGATTACTCAATATCAGAAACAACACTCTTTACTCTTTAAGTCACCAGAGTGGGATTTCTTGTAACTTTTTTGTAATGATTCTTCTTTAACTTTTTCATTTTATACCATTTCACTACTTCTGTTGAAAAAAGACTAACTGGTCTATCTATTTAAAACGTACGTTCATAGTTTTATGTAAATTAAAACGGTGTTGTTATCTATAAGAGAAGTGTTTTTCGTATACTTGGTAGGACAGGAGTACTTTCACCCACCATCATTTGTCTACGGAGAAATTACTGTGGACCGTACGGAAGTAAGGGGGTGGGGTCGGGGGAAAAAAAGAAAAAAATCTCCGAACAATATGATTAAATTTAAGTTGAAATGTCGGACTTACGAACTTACGTGAGTGTCGTGATCCACTACTATTTACGTACGTCGTGAAAGAAAAAGAGAAAAAGAAAAAAAAAAAAAAATTCTCGTCTCTTTCAAACAATGTCCCGGTTCGTTCCTCATGTCCACCGAACACGAGTTTTTTGGGTCTGAGGTACGTCGTATGAAAACTCGTTCACGGAAGTGACTGAGGGTGACGAGGTTTCTTAAACCCTATTACCTCTAGTGACCAGGCACTAAATCCAAAAAAACGATAGAAACGACATCGAGAAAGAAGAGAGTAAACCCTTCTTTATAACGGTAAACGAAGAGGTCCCCTAGAAGGGCTGGGTCCCTAGCTTGGGCCCAGAGGGCGTAACATCTGTCTGCGAAATGGTAGACTCGGTGGTCCCTTCATATATTATTTGTCACACATCCACGTCCCGAAATAAATCCTTACAAATGATTTCGAAGAATCCCGATTCCGACTCAGTTTGATTTTTCGTTATCGATTGAAATTAGACTAAATCAGTGAATTTGGCCGTAGTTGTCCGTTTTGGTCTTTGTGAAGGAGTGTAAGACTCAGAAAAAAACGACCGTAGTTTTGAATCTTAGAATCCGTTTCGGTATATTTACGAATGTTTCAAGTAGAAGGACGTTTTACTACCGAAGTGGTGTCAACACTAAGAGAGACGTCCCCCCCCCTTTTTCCACAAAATCCTTAAGGTGTCACGACCGTTGACATTTCTTTTTTTTTTGTTAAAACATCAGTAACCCCTTTTCTACTTTCTCTACTGCTTTTGTTTACAAAGGTCAAGTACAAATTCTTAAACAAAAGACCATGTACCTTGTAGACTGACCTGTTTATGATACTTGTAATATCACTGTTAATTTCAGAGATTTCTCTTAACCTTTAACTTCGTAATCTATAATAAATATTTCTAAAAGTAAAGAAGGTAACTTTTATTGTACTCACCCGAAGGGACCACCGAGTCACCATTTCTTAGGTGGACGGTTACGTCTCCCGTTCCCAAGGTAGGGACTAGGTCCTTCTAGGTCGAACGGAGCCTCGTGGATTCGGGCACGTGGTGTTGATAACTCGGACACGAGATTTCGGGTCCTCGGTGTTGACGACTCGGGTGTACGCTGTACTTCAGGTACACGGAGGTCAGCCACGACGTGTTATTTTCTTCGGAGGTGTTACTCTTCGGACGTGTGACTTTACTTCTCATCGGGGATGAGTAGCTTTGATCTCTTTCGGACGTGTGTCGTCGTTGTTGGGTCACGTTGGTTTTTATTTATTAGATTTATTTAGATTTTTATTTTCACTCTTCGATGTTCACACTATGGTTCCGGTACTACCCAACTTCCGTAAACGAAAACACACTTTACAGTGTGAACAGGGACAATATTTATTAACGTATAACTTTATATGAAAACAAAAATAAGGTTAATCCTGAGCTATCTATCGTTTTAGTATTGTATCAGTGTCTACTTCACCTTTAGAAACTTTCGTACCATCTTGGTACATTACTTAAGTGTACCTAGGAACACCACCTTAGTTCTACCGTCTCCAATACTGACACCACACCAGTGACTCCTCTTTATAACAGGACACTTTTGACTTCTCGTAAGGGGTGACACACGGACAGTAAAGATGAGACGGTACCCTTTACCCGGTAAAGTTAATACAAGAACCCCTGGTCCACAGGGTTCCCTAGGTGAAGGGTAGATGGAGGGCTGTGGGTGGTACTTATTGAGTTGGGAATGACTATTGACTGAAGTTCTACCGTCTGGGAAATCGGTAGAAGAAAAGGTACTAGTTTCAATAAATTTTTATTTTAGATCCTAGTCCTCCATAAAGAGTCTGAGGGGTTTAGATCTTGTCTCGGACCGTGTATTACCCGTGAATCATTTGTCTTACGTCTTTAGTTCAAAATTATATAATCAGAAGAAGTTTTTTTTTAAAAAAATTTGATTGTGAAAAGTCCTCTTATATTCTTGGATAAAATTACTGCTCACTTAAGTCGGTAGGTTACTGTGTTTAGTCACCCGTCAGTCAGGAACTTTCCTCCTTGAAACCTCTAGGGGAGTTCGGTGACTGTTAATGTCGTCAAAGGGACCTCCTCCCTTCTCGGTCGTTCTGGTGATAGTTGTCGTCCTCAAGATCAAAACCCATTTGAAGACGTTAGAACTGGTAGGATTGATGACCCTTGGATCCGAAAGAAAATGTAACCGTCGAACAACCACGGTATAAACCGTTCTATATGTCTTACGAGGGCAAGTAGGGTTTCTAAAAGCACCTAAGTCTATCGTCCTATTAGGGGGTCAGAAGATGTCACCCTTACTCTCGTTACACCACACCGGGTTTCGACCCGTGATCTTCAACGACTCTCTCACCCACCCACTTACTCGTACACTCACTAGTTAAACATACACTCAAGTCAAGTCAAGTCAGCGAGTCAGAACAGGGTGAGAAACGCTGGGGTACTTAGCGTCGTGTGGTCCGGAGGGACAGGTAGTGGTTGAGTGCCTCAAGTGAGTGTGAGTGCAGGTAGTTCAGTCACTACGGTAGGTCGGTAGAGTAGGAGACAGTAGGGGAAGAGGAGGACGGGGGTTAGGGAGGGTCGTAGTCTCAGAAAAGGTTACTCAGTCGAGAAGTGTAGTCCACCGGTTTCATGACCCCAAAGTCGAAATCGTAGTAAGGAAGCTTTCTTTAGGGTCCCGACTAGAGGAAGTCTTACCTGATCAACCTTATTTGTTTGTACGAATTAAAATGTGGTAAGTCTTGTTTCGTCTATACAAATCTATTGACGGATGGAAAAGGTTTCATCCTCCATCAAAAAATAAAAAGGGGAAGATGAACTTAATAGATGTATCAATGTAGTTAGGAGGTAAGAACTGTAACTTTTAAGACGGTCATATAAACATAATCGGTAAGTGTATCCGTATGAAAATTACACATTTCATGATTATAAACATATTTGTTGGTTTGAGTATATAATTTCGGAAACCCATATACGACCGATATATGTAAAGCTTCCTCTTCTACACGTATCTTGTTTTACTGTTCGAGAGACAGGTAAAGGTTTTCTTAGAGAGGTTTAAGGTGAAGGAAACGGGTCTCTTTTAACGTAGTCACCACTTTTAGAACGAATATACTGGAAACGACTCTGTTAGATGAAACGTAGTCACTCTTAAAGAAGGGTTAGTGTCTACTTCGGTCAGTTAAAGACTAATGTTGTAGTACGGGTTAGTTTGGAACTCGATTATAAAACGTTTTAAATGAGAGGCAAGAAGACAGAAGGAGTAGGGTGGAAGATTAACTCATTTTTCGTTCGTCTCATCATTTCCTTTTTGTTGTGGAATCTCTTTAGTTCTTAGAGATTTATTAGGTCTCGAACTGTTATACGAAAAGGCATTCATATGTTGAGTCTATATTAAAACTTTAAACCCAACTACCACCCAGGGATATGACACAAGTTCTTTTCCCAAACAAAGGACCCGTGACTAGAGACGGGTGGTGACTGAGGTCCTTATTCGGTGCTCCCGTCAATGTTACGGAGGAGTGAAGTAAGAGTAAAGGTACATTATGGTAGAATATATTTAAATTAAATTAGAAAACTAATAAGAGACCTAGTTTCGAAAATAATTGTGAACTCACCCTTGGCTTTATTTTCTCTTTTATCGTTTAGAGTGTTTATGTCATTTGATAAATCCTTGTCTATACTACGTAGAATTTTAAAATTTCATTTGTTTGTTTCGTTTAATTTTTCTTTTTTTGGTTGAGATCTCACATCGCATACGGTCTAAGTTAACATCTTAATAACATCATCCTTGACAGTTGACGAGTCTTGTCCCGACGTCGACGATTGAAGTAAAACGGTTTCCTGAGTTCTTTCTAAGTCCAGGTGATTCTTACTAGTAACATAGTTAACTCAACTGAGAATGGACCCTCTGGACAGTCGAGGGACTCTACACCTAAAGGAAGGTGTCACAAAAGACGATTACCCGACGTGTTGATCCCAAGTCGAACACGAGGTATTCGTTTAGCAAGGACATCTTGTGGAAACCTTAACCGTAATAAGTAGGACAGAATGTAGTAACTCTTATCTTAGAAAAGTGGTGGTGGTGGGGAGTAGTAAACATTCACCCTTTTGTTTGCGTATGTGTAATCCAAAGAAAAAAGAGTCGTTAATTTTCTGACACAAATGTCACACAAACCTTTATATCCCACTCAGAACCGAAAATAATTTCTACTCTCTCCTTTATCTCTGGGTAGTTTCGTGTAGTAATGATATGGAATCTTTATAACGACTAATGATCACTCTTATTAGAACGATTGCAATAACAGTTTACTGGTACAGATTTACCAGGACTTGGAGACTGGAAGGGAAAAGGATCTATAACAATGACAAAAGAAGAAACCGCCGTAACCAAAACGAACAATCTCAAAAGTCCAAAAATTTTCCAAGTCTTGAAGTCGTTGATTCTGTAAACTTATCATAGGTAAAAAATTCAGGACTTTGAAGTTGTTCAAATATTTATCACAATATTTATCGTCGTCGTGGATGAAGAGTCTTTATTTGGTTTAAGTATCAAATACCCCCCTTTACATATAAGACGAGTGTTAAAATTTAAAAGATGGAGACGATCGAACAATTTAAAAGAGGAGGGAAGGAGGTACAGGGGAAGAACAAATGGAAAGAGGAGATAATAAGTTCGTAGGAATCAATTGTTTGAGTACTGTCATACTAGGTGGTTTAGAGGAAAAAAGTACAATAACTACCTGGAAGTAACACCAGTTCTGTCAGGGGTAAAAATGGACAAAAATTTTAATTGTCTATCGTCACCGAATCTTTTATAAGTCATTATAAGCACTTATTCCAGTACAAATTAAATCTCCTCGATGAATATCTGGTTTTTACGATTTTAATTTAATTTTATACTTTGCCAACCAAAACTAGGGGACCGTGTATGTTACCACTCAATCGGGTCTCACCTCCCTCTGAACCTCTCTAAATGTTCAAATTTAAAGAAATACGTCATCAAATGTCAATAGTTTGGGGAAGGGTATATTCACCTCTTTCTTCTGTCTGGACTTTGAGTCTCCTAGTGGTAGTTTCCGAGGATACCAGGGAAAGTTAGGAGGTCCACCGGTACCCGGACTGGGAGGGGGACTTATTTTCGATGAGACCCCCACCCGGTGAAAGGACTCCAGAAGGGTCCGGGGCGACCCTATGAGGTTCCCCTGCAACGATACCGTTTCACCAAAGAAGGTAGAGGAGTGAGGGGAGAGTTGCGAACCAAAAGAGAAGGTGAGGAGTTCGGAGAGAGCCACTACGACAGGGTCACGGGTATCGAGTCCCGAGGAGACCCTGTTCCTAAATTAAAAAAAATAAAAAAAAATTAACACCATTTTCGGTGTATTATATTTTGTATGATAAACAAGTCACTGTAATTCATGTAAGTGTAGTAACACGTTAAGAGTGGTACTGGGTAGAGGACTTAAACAGAGGAAGGATTTGACTTTAGGACAGGGGTTATTTGTGATTAAGGGGTAGGGGGGAGGAGTGGAGTGGGGGATTGGGGACCGTGGATCGAAGATGGTTACATGAAAGACTGAGACTTAAACTGAAAAGGTCTATGGAGCATATTCACCTCAGTTTGTCACGAACAGACGTGGATTTCATATAACCTTACGTAAAAATTTCAATTAATTATATACCCTGTTCCTAAAATTTATCGAATCTGGGTACTGTTACTCAGGTTCCTTTGTGTGTGCAAGGTGAATAGTCATCCTCGTAACGACCACAATTGCGTGACTGCGAATCCGTGTGCCTCCGGTCGGGTCTGAGAGAAAGAGAGAGAGGGAGTGGAAAAAGGAGAGAGTCGGAAAAAGAGAAGGGGTGAGCCGAGAATGTCGGTGTGACAGACTGGAGATCTAAGAGACCCACATATAAGGGATCCGACTCCCCTGTGATAAATAAGTTGGTGCAAGAAAGTACAACTTCTCTTCTCTTTCGAAAGGAAGGGGTAGGGATCTCACTCCTTCTGTACGTCTTAAAGTTCTTAAGAGAAATAGATCCGTTACCGTGGGGTGAGGTCATGAGATCAGACCTTTTAGGGTACCTGACTCCTCGGACCATCCGACGCCAGGTTCCCCAGCGATTCTCAGCCTGTGCTGACTCACTGAAGTGAAAGTGAAAAGTAAAAGTACGTAACCTCTTCCTTTGCCGTTGGGTGAGGTCACAAGAATGGACCTCTTAGGGTCCCTGTCCCCTCGGACCACCCGACGGCAGATACCCCAGTGTGTTTCAGTCTGTACTAACTTCGTTGAATCGTCATCGTCGTCGTCGTCGGGAATAGTACTCGTGGACTCAAGACCTCACTAGATTAACCAAAAGTGTTTGGAGAAAACGTTTTCGTATTTGTAGATCAGGGAGGAAACCTTGTGTCGGGGATAACTTAAAACCACGGACGTGGTTTTGAGTGTTGAAACGTGACACTGTCCTGTTCCTTCTAAATAAATAAAAAAGCACCCTTTGATGGTACAAGACAAGAAGTCCCATTTCAGAAAAGTATCGCTTTACTATTGTGTGTCTTTTTAAGTTTTTCGCAAACGTTGAATGACGTTTCCGGGTCCCTAATGTTTTTGTGCAGTCTTTTGTCTTCAATACTTGTTTGTAAATACGTTGTGGAGAAACCAACAATCTCATGGAACAACCCACGAGACGTATACAATTGAACTACTCCGAAGTGTTATTGGAATATTTCACGTGTACTAATAAGGGGAGAGGATCTTACTCTTCTGACTCCACGGTTTCCACTTTGTTAGTGGTTGTTAAAAGGTGAGTCAAGTCAAGTCAAGTCAAGTCAGCGAGTCAGTACAGGCTGAGAGACGTTGGGGTACTTGGCGTCGTGTGGTCCGGAGGGACAGGTAGTGGTTGAGTGCCTCAAGTGAGTCTGAGTGTAGGTAGCTCAGTCACTACGATAAGTCGGTAGAGTACGAGACAACAGGGGAAGAGGAGGACGGGGGTTAGGGAGGGTCGTAGTCTCAGAAAACGTTACTCAGTTGAGAAGCGGAGTCCACCGGTTTCATGACCTCAAAGTCGAAATCGTAGTAAGGAAGGTTTCTTTAGGGTCCCAACTAGAGGAAGTCTTACCTGACCAACCTAGAGGAACGTCAGGTTCCCTGAGAGTTCTCAGAAGAGGTTGTGGTGTGAAGTTTTCGTAGTTAAGAAGCCGTGAGTCGGAAGAAGTGTCAGGTTGAGAGTGTAGGTATGTACTGATGACCTTTTTGGTATCGGAACTGATCTGCCTGGAATCAGCCGTTTCCTTACAGAGACGAAAACTTATATAATAGATCCACGAGTATTGAAAAGAAGGCTCCTCATTCGTAGAAAATTAAAGTACCGACGTTAGTGGTAGACGATCAATCACCGTTTTGAATCTGAACATAGGTTGGTCACCCCTTAAAAAAAGGAGAGGGAGAGAGCCATACAAATAGAGTACTTCTGATAATTCTTGTTAATGGAAATTATCGAAAATTCACTCACACTTTCAGTGAGTCAGCACAGACTGAGAAACCCTGGGGTATCTGATATGTCAGGTACCTTAAGAGGTCCGGCCTTATGACCTCACCCATCGACAAGGGAAGAGGTCCCCTAGAAGGGTTGGGTCCCTAGTTTGGGCCCAGAGGGTGTAACGTCCACCTAAGAAATGGTCGACTCGGTGCCCCCTTCGGGATTACCGAAAATTCTTCGGTAATTTCCCTTCGCCTAAAAGAATCACAACAGTAACGACAAAAATGTCGTAGTCAAAAGTACGTTTAATAGGAAGAGTATTACACTCAGTTTCACTGTAAAATTTCTAGTACTGTGAAGGTTAAGAAATGAGAGTAGACACTCACACAAAGATTTCAACTTCGGTTGATCATCTCGTGAGTCGTCGTTCTTAGGAGTAAGATTGACTGTCACTCTTTGTAACTCATCCATCTATAAGGGTCTCCGCCTTATGAATGACTATGGGTATCACATTCGTAATTTGACATACAATATTTTTCGAGAAAGAGTGTGAGTAATTCTTTAAAACACAGTAGATAAAGAATCTCACACTGGATTCTATCAAACAGAGTACAGGGCCCGAAATCAATACGGGGGAAGTCTGTGTGGAGGTAAGGGATACGGGTATGAGAACGGTCTGTAACAATTAGTCAGTACCGTGACAAAGAAGGACTTGTGACCTTGGAAGTCTCGAGGTCCTTCGGTATCGGTTAACCAACTAACTAACTACAACGGACGTTGTTCTAATTTAGATAAATAGGAATCAACGTACAGAAGGAGATTAATTTGAGTAACTAGACGAATAGAAGTACGGAAATGATAGAGACCGAGTCTAAGAGGTATCTTCTGGAGATTTATAAGTATGAAAAGTACAAAGGGAGGAACCTGTGATCTAACGTACAGTGTTTTTATTGAAAACAAACCCTTTACCTATATAAAGGGATAAGAAGGATTTAGTCGTAGGATTAACCTTGACGGTTTTGTTGGTTGAAATTGGAATTTGAACTCTCGTGGACTCTGACTTCAGTTGTATAATACATTTCTTCTGTTTTTAAGGGACCTCCTTCTCTCTTGTCACCGACACCGGTCTGGTCTTCTCTTTCCCTTCCTCTGTCCACTAGTGAGTGATGGTCGAGGAATCGAGAGTCTTCGATCTCAAGATACGAGTTCTTACCTGTCTCACTACGGTCCACAATTGTTTTCGGAGAACTGGTTTTTCACGACTCCAATGTGTTTATAAACTGTTTCTTAACAGAGACGACTACCTGACTTTCGGGACTTTTTAGTGGGGAAAGGTCGTCACTACCCAAAGGAAAAAGATTTCTATATACGTTGTCTTAATGAACAGTGTAACTGTAGACGTTAGCGTAAGAGACACCGTCTCAAATTGTCGTACAGTATCTGACAATGTTGTACACCGGGTAGTCTGCTGAACAGACCTACGGGATCCGAAGACACTATGGGGGAGTTGACGACGACTACTGTGGATGTACGACCGTCACTTATTTAAGTCGTGGGTAAGGAGAGGTAGTCAATATTACGTAGCGACGATTTGTGGAGTTGATGTGACTCCAAGTATTCCCGTAACGTCACTATTGCACCATTGGGTTCCGTAATGTACGGTGACTTAACGACCCCAAACGGTGTTATTGTTCTATTAGAAATACCACCGAATTTAGTATTACCGATGACCTATTATTATCGTGTGAATACACGTTCAGTAGGGGTAAGAATACTTTTATCCCTCTACACGATTACTTGTGATCATTAGTAAAGTCACTAAAAAAAAAAAAATCAATGAGAATGTTGTACCTGAAATAAGAGGGAACACCAAATACGAAAATTGGGAAAATTCGTTTCTCTGTTCACTTGTACTTGTCGTTGTTGGTTTATTCAGGGGACAGTCTCTTCGACCTTGAGACTCCAGTGTTTAATAGTAACGTTATCGTCATACCCGGAGCAGGACCAATTTCGTAAGTAGTCTCTACTTAGTAATGACAACCTCAGTCCCTTTTCTGTCTCCCCTAGTAACGTTTACTACGGACTCGATAAACGACACCCTAACTACCCGGTTATTGAAGTGAGTTTTTAAAGATTACAACGTTGGATCCGTATTTCATCTGGTACGAACAACTTAATTTCACTTTCCGTTGCTTAGTTCGTAGGGGATACGGTTCCTAAGTAACTTCGGAAAACGAAGTGTGAACCTCCTGATGTTATTATAGGGTCACTGAGTAGAAGACCCGTCAGTGGAGAACTGTGAGGTCAGGTAAGAGAGGTGCGTCAGTGTAAGAGTAGACTTTATCGAGGTAAAGTCATGAGAGGGGACCTTAAACTGGGAAGGTCCGGTTGGACAGTGACTGGTTACAGAAGTGAGAGAAAACGTACTTTGATCAATTGAGTGGTGACGGTATAAAGAGTGACGGGTTAACTTTACCTAAGAGACTGAACGGTATAGGGTGGGTTGGAGGTTCTGCGAGAAGACGGGGACAAAGAAGATCCTTCAGAAGGATCGGTAGTAGAAGTAGAAAGAAGGAGACTTTGGTGAGTAAGTAAGGTTTATACGGAGACTCGTGACTGGTGTACTCATCTCTAAAAATAGTCTCTCAGGAACGGTGAAACTGTGTATAGTAAAGAGGTAGCCCAACAATCTTAGAAACGTACGTTACTCGGATAAAAATAGTGGGGAGGGGACGGGGTCAACACGGAAGGACCACAGAAGGTACCGTGTACTGCGACACGCAATGTATCTCTTCCCAGACCACCATGCTCCGAGAAGACGGTCTCAGGAGTCGTAAAGTCCTCTCGACCTTATGCTCTTATAAAGAACACATAGGCTACGGACCTAGGTCTCAGGGTCGTGTTACCGACAAACGAACCACTGTACACGAAGGTAGTCCTGTAGAGGAACACCATTTAGGAATCGGGATCCTTGGTCTTTTAGTTTGAGGTTTTCGATCAGGAACCTGATGTTTACGAAACTTTCACCGAAGAAAGATAGAAACAGGAGTTTAGTTAAAGTAATAACGGAAAAGAAAAAATTTTAAATAAAAACCGACACGACCCAGAGACAACGAAACACTCCGAAGGAGATCAACGTCACTCGCCCCCGATGGGAAACAACGTCACGTGTCCGAAGAGTACCGTCCCCGAAATCCGTGCGCCCGAAGTTAGCTACACCGTACACCCGAGTCGTCAACGTCGAATACCCGAATGAACGAAGGGTCGTACACCTTAGAAGGACCTGGTCCCTAGCTTGGACACAAGGGACGTAACCGTCCGCCTAAGGATAGGTGACTCGGTGTCCCTTCGGGGGAATAACGGAAAAGTTTGGAGTCGACGCTAAAGGACTAAATCGACTTCTTACACGTCTACGTTTATGAAGGAAACTTATAACTTTTGCAAAAGTAAATTTTGTGTTCATAAGGTCCAGTTACTTGGAGGGTGGAACGACGGAGCCCAGGAGCGTACAGGAACACTGGTGGAAAACCTTCAATCTCAGATTTGTCTTCAATGTCACTCTAGATACATTCGTTTTGACCGTGTAGACTGTTCAAAAGTTGTTGTATCATACACTGCCAGAGGTGTGAACCTACGTACCCTCGTTTACTTTTACTCGTTCAACATTCCGTGATCCCTTATAATTTTTTAAGGGGTGTCTCATGACGGTTCCCAAACTGTTCGACTCTACCACTAGGGTTGACACGGCTCTCCTCTTGTTTTTACTTTTTGCGAGTTGAAGTGTCTTCGGTAGGACTGAAATCTTGGTGGGTTGGGGTGGGAGGGTGGAGAGTCTGTTTCGGAGGGTAATTTCCTAGAGGAGGCAGCCCGGTAACACCCAGAGAGACCGAGACTGTGATCGTGACGGAATGGGAGTCATTCACTACGATTCCGGGTCCTTTCTTCTTTCCTCGTCTCCCCACTTCCCCCTGTTTTCACTGCGGTACAAAATCATTACAACGGCACTCCACAACCGTTCACTCTGACGTGAACCCCTTCTCCGACCACTCTGCGACACAAACGGAAACGACGAAACGTGAGTCTTGCGTCCGTCTCGTAGAGTAATGGCGGTCCGCTCGTGTCTGAGCACAGTTAGAAGAACCTTCGTCTTACGGAGTAAGGTGTAGGGTCACACAAGACATCGACAGTCCACGGACGGAGGAGACTTCGGAAGAGGGCCCGATTTGTGCGACTGTAGGACGGATTTTATCTTGGGTGTTGGGACGGTGGATTCACTTAGGTCGAAGACGCCCGAAAGTAGACCCCGGTTAGTCCTCCTCACCCCGAAGGGTCCGGGTCCCTTCAGTCTGTCCTACCCACTCGGAGACCTGAAAGGGACACGTAACTCCTGTCCCCGCAACATGTAAAGTACCACGTCCACTCCTTTCACCCTCATCGGACGCAGTCTCAGTCTGTTCCTTGAACGAGGGGAGTAACGACATCTCAGTTTCGGAAACCTGGGACCCTACAACTGCGTTCTGGTCAGTAGTTATTCATGAATACGCGGGACTAGATAACTACACCTGAGGACGACTGGAACGACCGTGACTACCCTGTACGAGTACCGGTCACGACGACCTCCCTGTCACGTCAGAACGAGTCACTCTGATACCTCGATGTTTGAGGGACGTCCTGGTGACTGGTGAGAGAGCCTTTACTGAACTGGAACTGACAGGCGGTAACTGTTGGCGGTACCTATGGACTATAAGCGTGTCGAGGAGGTAATCGCGGTAGGGTGTCCTCGAAGACACCACCTTCGTTCCGGACGGCTCACTCCTCCCTACAGAGAGTTGAGACTAGAAACCTGACTTAGGACACCAGAACGTCCAGAAGACGTCACGGTCGACATAGACCTTAGGTTCTCTGTCGACTTGGGTCTTTGGTAAGGAAGGGTTCTACCGATAACTCTTTGATACAGGGTTCGGGACGGACCCCGTGACACCCGTCTTTTACCTTAGTAAATATTTGAATCACATGTTCGTCGATTCGTAGACCACCCTTTGACGTTCGTCCTACGTCCCGAAAAGGAGTCTCGTCCAAGGGAGGATACAGGAAGGACACCATCGTCGGTCCCCTGTGTACCTTTTCACTCGTAGACCCCCAGGATGTGTGGACCTGGGGTTGAGATGGTGAACGTTTGAGGAGGGACTTGGGGGTGACAGGATGGACGATTTTTCCCCACTCTGATCACGAGTGTCCTGACTCGACAACACTCTTACACCTTACTTACTTTTGGTCTGGGTACTTTCGTGAAGGACTCTATCATAACAATCATACAGCTCCACCGGGGGAGTCCAGTGCAATGGTGTCAAGTACAGACCTTTCACAGGGACCTTCTGTGGGTCGTCTCGTCTCGACGTATTCGTAGGACCCCATGGACCTCCCCTGTCGTAGATTGGACTCAAGGTACTGAAAGGGACCCTCTCAGGTACTGTAACCTTTTGTCTCAACATAAAAGAAAAGAGTGGTTAATCTAAACAGGGACAGTTGAATGCTTACACAGACACGAAGGTCTAGAACACTTGTGGAGACAAGTGCGAGGGAAAGAGGGTGGTGCCACTGACCTAGGTCGGTCCGGAAGGACACTACGTGACGTACTCAAGAAATGACTGTGGTCTCCGACGGTCTATGTCTCTTTCGGAGGGGGTCGACGGCGTCTTCGGAGCTAGGAGAGTGGAAATCCCGGGTCAAATTTTGGGTACACAATTTTACGTGAAAGTCTCTGAAGGGACCGTCAGGTCACCAATCCTTAAACTGAAGGTCACGTCTCAACGGTAAAACTACGGAACAGTCCCTCGATGCTAGGTGTGCGGAACACCGGTTGTGGCTTTGGATCTTGTCTTCGTTATAACATTGTTTAAGTCACTTCTGAAAATGTTACCAGGTGCAGTTTTTTTTTTTTTTTAATTTTTGTTTTGCGAGAAACTTTTTACAAGTCAGGAGTCAGCAGTAAAGTGGAGATAAAACTCAAAGTCAATAGCCAATTGCTAGGGTCAAGAGGGAGGCTTTCGTGTCCGAGGAATGCTATGTCACCTCCTCCGTCGCGTCGACCCTGACCTGGATACACAGGGACTGAGGTCTTAGGCCCGAGACGTGGGGGCACTAGTGGTCCCGCGACGACCCCGGAGGTCAGCACGACCCTACAGTCCCTCGATTGGGGGCTGGACTCTCTCCTCGTCCTTCCGCCCCTCCCCTCCCTCCCGACCTCTCCCGTCCTCTCTGGGTTCGTCTCCTCGCCCATGTTCCTTCGTGCAACACACACTCCTCGGGACACCCGTTCCCCGCGCCGAGGGGCCGTACTCAGCAACTACGAGGCAGACGAAGACTCTGTCTCGTCCCCTCAGACGACGGGACCGTCTTCAGTGCCCAAAGACGGGAGTGACGACGGACTCAAAGGCAAGAAAAAAAAGTATAACTTTATATCAACATCACATCATATCAAAGTCCACAGCACAATCAAAGTCCACAGGTCGTTTCACAGAGTCTATATGTATTTGTTTATATATAAGAAAGAGTCTAAGGAAAGCGTCTATCCAACAATGTCTCTTACCTCGTCTCAAGGGAAACGATGTGTCATCCAGGAACAATAAATAGATCAAACATATGTCATTCCATATAGACAATTAGGTACTAAAATCAAAATTTATTCTACCAAAGGGAAAAACAGGTCCGTGAACCAGATCCACACAAAGAGAGAGGAAGTGTACGAGTAGGAAACGATGAAAGAAAGAAGAGGTCTAGACAGGCTCCTAAGACTTAGTCGAGAGTCCCTCGGAGGTTGTCTCTGGTCTCGTACTCCCAGTCCACGGACACGGTTGAAACTCGTCTCGGACCTCGGAGTGAACGCCCGAACAAAGAACGTCTAATAACCCTGGTAAGGAGACTACGGCTTAGGTCCCGGAAGTTCGGTTTGTCGCTCACCGTGCGTCCCGGAAGTTCACGTCGGCTAATGGGGGGTCGAGGACTGCTTGCGGGTCCCGGTCTAGTAACGGTGTCAGTAGCCCTTGGTCTAGGACGGACACTAGTTGTGCGTCCCGTAGTGCGAGAGGGGGTAGTTCGGGCCGGTCGTCCATTTCCGAAGAACAGGTCTGTCGGCACCGATGGACCTGTAGAGAGGAATGGCAGGAAGAAGATAGACCCGAGTTAGTTACTTTTCATTAAAAATTTAATCTTTTATAAATTAGAGTGGTTAGGATTGCTTAGCTATGAATAAAATTTTTTTTCGTTCATCGAAATAAAAAGTAATACTCACTTATACTCACTGTTGATTTAGTGACGATCAGATATTTGTTCTTATACAGGCCAATATTGTTCCTGTTAACGGCTTTCAAGTCATCTGAACACAAGAATAAATAGTGTCGAATACTATGAATTGAAAGTCAGTTAAAATTTTCCCCAGTTGTTCTTTAATTCTGGTCAATTGTAGAATAGACATTTACCGCCCCCGCCCCCCTTTGATAATGAGTAATTCTCTAGGGTTTAACTACGACGATTTTCACGAAGGGTCTTTAATCCCTTACTTTTTATCCTCCAAGATTACCATCTTAAAATAATTTTGGTACTCTTAGGTCGTACAAAATAGGTAAGTTTATAGTTAGTTCGTGAAAGACACGCAATATGATCTTCGACCCATGTGTCGGGACTTCTTCTTGTTGTACCAGGGACTGGAGTACCTCAAAGACCAATTAACAAAAGAAGTTATTTGGAAAGAACTATTGGGTGATATGTGACTCGGAGACGAATTACTATTCTTTGTCCCAACTTTCTCACCGTTAAAGAACAGAATTCCTCGAGTATCAGAACATCTCCTGTGTCTACATACTCGTGTCGGGGTAATACGTTATTTTGTCTTACAGGACCCTGAAGGGACGACCAGGTCACCAATGTTTACAACAACTGGGTAGTAAGTGGACTGACTGAGGTTGGGTAGGTAGTTCTGAGTGAAGGTTTGGTGTACTCGTGAAGGTGTCGCCCTTCCCCACCCCTGACCCGCCCCCCTGTCTCCCCTCACCTCGCCCGCTCCTTGATTCTAGGTCACTGTACCGGTTTTTTAAAAATTATTCATTTATTCTGTCGTACAGGACAATGTCCTGTCCATACGGGTTTCAAATCATAGTAGTGTTTCTACCTTCACTGACTGACAGGCCTCTCACAACTCAGGAGTGTACCAAACCTTCACTTAGAATTACCTACCCAACCTCAGTCGGTCCACTTACTAACCAATTGTTGTAAGGTCCGTCACCCCTATCGTCCGTGTCTCCGTCCTTGTGTGTTTCTTCGGACCTCATAATTTTGTGTCCTTTTCCCAAGTACACTGACTTTACGTCTCAGACTCTTGTCAGTACCTTCCCCGGATTGTAAGTTTGATTTTTTCCACTGAAACAGGGTCACACTAGAACTCCGTAAGGAGTAGAAACACGGAGTCAAAAGAGTAGATATTTTACCCCTTTACAGTCATAGAGGGAGTGTATCGTCAACCCCCCGGAGAGAATGAGGGCGACCAAGAGGGAGATTTAGCTTTGGTGACGGACACTCGGTCCCAAGGGTGGTGGGAGAAGAAGGGGTCGAAAGAGTGCCCGTCACCCTGTCAGGGACTGTTTACATAAAACTCCTGAAGATGGGGGAGGGAGACGGAGACAGAGAGTCGATAAAAGAAAGAAAATGATAAATGTCCTAAGGTGACATAAGAGACGGAAAGATTTATCAAGGGGGTTCCCTTGACCTGACCAGGGACGACCAGGTCACCAATTCTGAGACTCGAAGGTGACGCCCTCCGTGCCCAAGGTAGGGACAAGTTCCTTGATTCTAGAGTGTACGGTGTGTCACACCGGTTTTTTACTTATTTATCAAGGAGGTTTACAAGGTAACCGAAAAATTAGGGATCAAGATAGACAAGTTTGGATACAAGTTTTAATAGAGACCCGCGTCTTTACTCTTTTAATTAGAAAAACATGTTAGACGATTTTTTGATAAAGACAGTCGTTTGGGTTCAACATTTAACAGTTCTTCCACTACTTAATTAATCTCTAGTAGTTGTAAATTATGTTCATCGAGAGTGAGAGTGAAACTTAAAGATTCATCCCACACACCCACCATCTGGTGACGGTAATATGGTCTACTGTCGAGATATAAACTCCATCATGTCAAAATAGGTCTTCCTCGATTGATTCTTTGCCGTTCATTCTCCCTCCATACTACGAGGAGGAGTTTGGGAGCGGGTGATAGTTGTCACACTTAGGTAAATGTGTCAGGGAGAGTACTCGTATCTACGTGGAATCTTAGAACGAGTGTGGGATGGACAACTGATGACCTACTTTGGAGTAATAGTGCCACCCCTACAGACCAGAAGACGATCAGACTGGTGACGGTAGTTGGGACAACCATCTTGACCTCGAGATCGTTGACCCTTCTTTGTCGGTCGGAGATCCCCTACACGGAACGGGTAGGTTGAGTGCAGTAAATGTTGGTCTTAGCGTCTCTCGTCCTGAACGGAACGGTCATATACACGTACGTAGAGAGTACTTTCACGTACGACTCTCCTGGACACACGTGTCGACTTTTCTCGTTGTGAGCTTGGAAGGACTTAGGAGTTCAGTACCGTCCGTGGGCACCCGGACAGGGCAACAAGTTCCGTGCACGGTCACCAGATGAGTTCAGGCGCTTTCCAGTTCCCTTGACTACTGCCTGGACGACTCTTTATAGTCTTCTCGTGGTGTGACAAAGAACCGTAGTCGAGACTAACTTTGTGGAACCTTCCACATCATTTCAATTGTTCAACCCACTTACCTGTCCTTTACGAGTTCAGACTCAGGGTCTATATTTTCCCCCTTAAGACTCCTATCTCCCAGTATTTTACGACTCTCAGGTTTTCATTTTTCGAGTCTGGATCTCTATATATATTCTTATCACCAGAAGTTAAAAAAAGAAATTTATGATGGGAAATGTAACTTCTTTATATTATACCTGTTGGTGATTTTTTATTTCCTAAAGAGAACATGTCATCTCTTCAAAGAGTTAAATAAAAAAGTACACTAAATACTGTTTACGAACTAGAGTGGTCTCGTATCAAGGTTGTCATTTTATACAGTATTTAATGTTCTCGTCTCTTTAGGGATTGAGCGTGAGTTTTCCTTCAGGTGAAAAATACCTCACATCATGTCCGGAGAACCCGATCTACTGGACCCCACTAAGTAAAATTAAATTTTTTTATTAAATTTTTAGAATTAAAAATGTGTACGGATAGTGATGAATTTTCTTGGACCTATTTTAGTTTCGTACTTCTCAGTTGATGAGAACTCCTACGAAATAAGGTTACTACTTTCTAACTCTTTGACGTTTCAATAGTAGACTTTATGTTTGTCATAAAAAATTTTTTTTGTATATGGTTATAGACTATCAGGATCTATAGTGAAAGTATCATAGCTTAGCCCTTAGGAACCATTCATTACGTTTCTTTATTTCCAGTCTTTTACTGATCTATTCTTTCTCTCCCCCTGAATGCCCACCAGGTCACCAACTCTGAGACATGAGGGTCACGTCCCCTACACTCAAACTAGGGACCAGTCCCTTCATTCTAGAGTGCACGACGTGTATGTGTGTGTATGTGTGTGTGTGTGTGTTATGTGTGTGTGTGTGTGTGTGTGTGTGTGTGTGTATATATATACTCCCTCTCTCCTCATAGAAAGACACGTACCTTGTTTCTCGAATTATGTTTTTATAAACCATCTCGAACTTTCATTGGAAAGGAAAGGAGGTATTCTAAGACGTCGAAGTTTTCAGTCTCACTGGGTGTACGGTCCCAAACGGGAATAATAAGACACTAACACTTAAGTACTAAAGAAGTACTCGTCGTGTCTTTAGTACAACACATATAAATAAGAAGGAGACTGATTTAGGGTTGTTTTCAAATGCCCTCTAAAGATTACAGTAATTCTTTTATCTCTGTGCCCTTTCCCTTTTACACTAAACATTTTAGTTTCGTGACTTTAAAAAGTTTTTAACTTATGATACCGACATCATGAACCTATGACGGTAGGTACTTCCGTGAGTTAACAAGAAGTTTTACATTGGAACCATGATTATCCTTCGGTTTCCTTTTACTAAGTAAATTTGATCGAGAGATTTTACGACACGTACGATTCAGCGAAGCCAGTACTGGTTGAGAAACGGTGGGATACCAGATATCGGGTGGTCCGAGAAGACAGACACCCTGAGAGGTCCGTTCTTGTGACCTCACCCAACGGTACGGGAGGAGGTCCCCTAGCCCCTAGTTTGGGTGTAGAGAATATAGAGGACGTGACCGTCCACCCAAGAAATGATGATCGTGGTGTCCCTTCGGGAATTTTACGATATACTAAGAGATTTAGGTAGACCCAAAAAAAAAAGGTTCATTTTTTATATATCAGTGGTCAAAAAAGGGTCGACAATGTGTTTAGTCATCAAAGGTTAAAAAAGAACTTCGGTAGGTCTTACTCTGTATTTACTTCATAAAGGTGGGTATGTCCTAGATTTTATCAGTATTCCCAAAGGATGTCTTTCCTTTACACACAGTCCCTGGGGTCATGTTTTGTCTGGAAACTGGAAGGTCGGTGTGTAGGCCCGTAGAGTGGAGAGACCAGAGGGGACCAGTAAGGGTCAGCTCGAGTCGACTGTCTCGTGCACGAGGGACGGGTGGGATCGGACCTTGCGGAAAGGGAGGAGAAGACAGACCGTTTGAGGGTGGTGGTAGGGGGACGGGTCCTAGGGAGGAAACACATCGAGGGTAAATAGTAAGAGGGTGGAGCCAAAAGGGGAGCGACGTAAGCGACAGTAGCCAGCCATGACAGATGTGGACCTTCCGTCCCTGGTCTGACTAAGTCGGAACGAGTCCTGGGTCGGATGCGACGCACGAGGTAGGCAGCACAAGATGACGACGGTTTACCATCACAAAGGGATAGCCTCTGTGGTCTGAGGTCTCCGTACGGGGGACTCCTCGGGTCGGGTCCGGGAAGACACCGAAAGGCTAAGACACAGAAAACGGTGAAAGGTCAAACAAGGTTTGGTCGTAGACGGCCGTCGAACCCCTCTTGAAGGTGTGTCGTGAGAGAAGGGATTAAGAGAAAGAAAGAGGCAATTGGGGAAGGAGACGTGATTCTACGTCTCAAGATAGTACAAGATCTATACTATGGGTTCCCTCAAAAATCGATAATCTTTAAAAGTTTTAAAATCATGAGTTTTAAAAAGTTCAATCCAACAGGACTCCAGTTGGGACTTGGAAGGTCGTTTAAATTGTGGACGTATCAACCGGTACAGGTGACATCTTACTTGAGGAGCTATTGTAAGTCCATAAGAAATACAGGAGGATTAATAATTTTCAAGAATGATTTAGATCCGAGACCGAAGAGAACAGATGTGAGTTATTTAGATGAAAGAAATGTGAAAAAGATTCTGTTCTAGGAAGGTTTTGGAATTCTCCAGGGAGTTGGTCGTCGGAATCGGAGTGAACCCTTGGACAATCTTTACGTTTAATAACTGAGGGTGGACCTGGATGACGTGGTCTGTGACACCCCCATTCCAGGTCCCTGGACAAGATTGTCGGGAGGTCCACTAAGACTTTCACGAATTTAGAACTCTTGGTGATTAAAGTAAAGAAGACGTAGGTGAAACGGAAATGGACAAACCTTTCAAAGAAGAGGGGGGGATGGGTTTACTTAAAGAGATATAAATTAGGATAAACTTAAAATGACAAATATATTTAATTGAAAAAGGTTAAGTAGATAGTGTAAGATCAAGAAGTAAAATAGGGTAAAGGTTCTACGAACAGTGGAAGCGAATAAAAATATAGTTAGCACTTAAATTAATCTTCTACGAAATAAGGTCTTTGACTTTATAACAATTTCTATATGACGTAATGTGTTCCTTCTGTCTACTCCTCGTGACCGTGTCTTTTAGGTCTTTCTGAAGTTTCACACGGATATAGATAAAAACAACTTATGTAGTAGTCACAGTTGGTTGTGTTTGGTTGTTTCGGTCGGATACTCTACGTCATTCTTCGTATTTCGAAGTCCCTGAGACTTAGGATAAAGACGGACAGAGAGTATGGGACACACCCTACTTGTAGGAGTGTAGGAAGAGATGAAGGGACCTACTTCGTTTCGGGGTCCGATTGTACTTGGTGGGGAAGCAAAAGGAGGAAAAACCACCTGAAAGGTACGGACATAATTAAACGATCTTTACGGTATTGGAATTTTAGAACTAAAAAAAGTTCATTCTTGAAAAATCTTAAAAATACCCAATAAGACTTGACAAACCAACTTACGACCTTCCATTCGTCCTGGGGTCACAAGATTTTTTTTCACAAATAAAGGAAACCTGTTTTATAAAGAAAGGATCTAAGAATCAATAGAATCTAAGTAGAGAAAGAAACTGACACATCCGTATCTGTGTCTGTATCTTGTCTGAGAGTTATCTCGATGAAACAAAAGGAGATCTTAAGGAAGAGAACACATCTGACTTCGGATCATTAAAAAGAAATAACTCAACACATACTCTTTTTCTTTAAATTTAACTAATAATAGAATAGGTCAAGGAACTACCATGAAACGGTGTGGGTCCCGGTTATTTTATAACTACTTTACCATTTTGGTTTCTGATCGAGTACTAAGTCATTGAGTTTTGACACGTTTCGAAAACAGTTCATTGTTATAAATCTTCCTGTTGAGTTATCCAATCTCCCCTATCTGACTGTACGTTTATAGGTAGTGTAAAATAATTCGTTTAATTTTTATCTAAATTAGAAGTCACACACAAGGATGTCTTATTTTAAATGACCTAAGCTAACAACTAATACACGAATCGTCTAACCGATTAATGAAATCCGTCTACGAACAACGTATAATTAAACTCAAGGTACAGTTAATGTTGATGGAATGAAGTGTTAGAATCGTGTCACCTCATTGTTACTCCTACAAGGGAACTCTACATTAACGTCCTTTAACACCTTGTCCTGTCGGACCGTAGGACCTTTCTCGGGACTTGATACCCCGCTCTCGGACCTAAGATTCTATCTGAGTACCAGAACCCTCTCAGTGAATGAAGGGTATTAACACGGTCGATATAGACGCCGTATCTCGATCGGACACTTAGACCTCTCGTTTTCGTAACGGTGTCCCACCCTCCCCTTCCCTTTATCCAGGGATTTATGTAAAGGTTTCATCGTGTACTAATCGTTAACAAACTTTCATCTTACAATTAACTACCAATTTTGGTGAAATCCCTTAATTTTTCTGATAGCTGGTGTCCACAACCACTACGGCGTGTCGTTGACCTTAAGAATATGTATCGACCACTCGTATAGTTACCGAGATCGGTGAAACCTTTAGTCAAACCATCAAAGAAATTTTCCATTAACACGTGAATTCCATACTGAGTCAGTAAAGGTATCAAAGTGAGTATCCATAAATGTATTTTCTTTACTTTTGTGTCCCTATGTGTTTTTAAACAGGTATTTACAAATATTGTCGAAAGAAGTAGTATCGGGGTTTGGCCTTTATTGGGTTGATAGGTAGTTGTCTACTTACGTATCTGTTAGAAACTGTATCTATACGTACGTCTATATATTGTTATGATATGTATAAAGAGTCGTTAATTTTTTACTAAATGACTATATAGGTTGTTTTGACCCATTTAGAGTTTTTGTCATAGACTCGTTTTCTTCAGTTTACGTTTTTTCATGTATGGTATGTTAAGGTCAAAATCTTAATACGGTTTACTCATGTACGCCGTCTTTCGTCGCGTCAGGCACAGACCCCGGTCCTCAACCTTTTTAACTAATGTTTCCGTTAATCCCTTGAAATATCTTACTATTCTTCCAAGATATAGAACTATTATCCCACCAAAGTGTCTACATATGTAAACTGTTTTAAATAGTTTGACATACGTATTTTACATATATAAAATAATACACATTTAATATAGAACTATTTCAACTTATTTTTTTTGACTTGTGTGTGTGTGACCCTTTCGTGTCTGTTTACACTTCAACTTTAGAGGTCCGACTGAGGATCTAGGACTCCTCCACCAGTCTCCAGTCACGGACAAAACATCAACCGAGAGAAAAGTGGTTTCAAGTCCCGGACCGGACTAAGGTGAGGGTCTGACTGAAGGAAAATAATTTTTGGAAAAAACTTTTGGAAGGATGTGGAGACCCTCGACACTACTACCTGTACTTTCGTGAGACCCTTCATGAGACAGATTAGTTGTTTCCACCGGTGACGACTCCAATGACCACGGGAGCACGGTCCGGATCCCGACGGGAAGTAGTCGAAGGGTCTCCCAGTTGTGCACCTACCTCTCTCTGGGGAGGGTCCACAGTTCCACCTGGGTCTTCGACACTGACAGGAGGAAAAGAGAGAGGAAGGAGGGAAGTCAGCTCCAAGAGTGGAGGGTCTTGGTCTCGAGAAACTATTGGACTTTTCTTCCGTACTTATGTTACTGGTGGAAGGAATGGCGTGCGCTCTGAACTTCACTTAAGACCGAACACCGCGACACTGATTCTCGAGTTCGGGTCCCTAGTCTGAAGTATCCAGACCTCTGGTCGAGGAGGTGTGGGCGGCTTCCTTCTGTGGTTTAGGAAATTTGAGAGATACGGAGTCGAAGGGACCACCATTTTCTCCCCAGTCTTATTATGGGTGAGGTGTCCGACTACACTCTCAAAATTTACACTCTCGTACTGTTACGGTTTGTTTCAAGACCGTGTTACATTCTTTCACTGTTGGTTCTCCCTGTTTATAGTTAGCTATGTAAACAGGACTGACGGGGGTAAAGAGAGAATTAAAGCTATCCTAGAATCTTAATAAAAGGACCGAGGTGTCATTATGTGGGTCTGAGACCAAACTCTCTCGTCCTTCAAGGGTATATGTGAGTCGGATTTAACCTTGAAAGGATTTTCGTGGTCAATGTATTTTGTTTTACTAACCCGTGTTGGGTGGGAACTAGAACTCAGAACACCAGATTCAACTACCGTCCACAATATAAAATGGATATGTATGAGTTCTTCCGACAGTTCGTGGTACCTTAACGTACTTGTCCGTCTTTCTCAGGTTAGTGTACACCGCCAGTTCTTTACATCTTTTGATCTACGAAGTCGTTCGGTTCATCCCTTAATTGTATAAATCTTTATGATTATTTTACGGACAGTTCCTTCGTCGGTGTATTATATATGTTTTTTTTCTTTCTTTTGTTTTGGGACGGACAACACGTCCCACACGTAATAAGGTCTCTGCATATATAAGAATCTTTATTTTACTAAGTCGGGACTATTGTGAAGATAAGGGATCGTAAAAGGAGGATTAAAAAGTACGGAAACACATAAAAAAATGTAGGGAGACGCATCGAGGTGGTTGGGAGGGTCTGCAGTCACCCAGTTCGTCGGAGGGTTTCGTCAGAAGACGTGGACCGAGTGTCGGTTCGTAGGTACAGAGTTTCGGGGCAGGCCGTCCGAAGGAGGAGAAGGAGGAGTAGGAGGAGAAGAAGTCGAAACTCGCACCCGGTCAATCAGTCGTCATTCATAGGAAAGACCGAGCCAATTTAGTACCACCGGAAGAACAACGGATTAACGTTACGGAGAGAGAGAGTAGGGAGGAGAGGGAAGGAGGGAGAAAGAGGGAGACTAGAAAGTTTGTCTTCTCTTCAAAGGACCGTGACCATCCAGTTATAACCCTATTTCAGGTACGGGTCCCGGTCACCAAGTGACCCCTTCGTCTGTGGAGGTGTGGGGTAGTTACTTACGTACCTCTCCGGCAAAGGTGGGGTTCTACGGAAGACTACCGTGACTCAGTCAGACCGGCGAAGTCTTCCTTCTTTGACTAGTCGAAAGTCCCGTACTCGGCGTATCGAGTCCTGACTTTATAGGTTGTTGTCCGTGAGTCGGCCGTCCAGTTCGACGAAAAGACACACAAACTTCAGGGATGGTAAGATAAACATCCACAGTCTTCTTTATTTTCTCTCACACGGGTACCACCACACACGTGGTGCTCGACGGGGGTCACCACGCTCCCCCTTCGACGTACCCGACCTTAGACTACTCTTTGGAGACTTGTTGGTAAGTATTTTATTGTACTCGGACGTCCAGACGAAGGGACTCGTCCGGTACATCTGTATAAAATCTTTACCATTCACCGGGATCCTCTTCTGTTGTATACATAGTCTACGTTTATCTACTTACACTGTTACTAGATTAAATTACAATCAACAAGTGGAAATCATGTTAAAAATGGACATATATTTAGTGTCTTATCACGTACTTAATATTAAGAGGTCCGTGGTTTTCGGGTTGTCGATGTCCAAATTTCCCGATGTCGTGACGTCTCCGTAGACACTGTGTTTTGTTCCTATAGACACTCATAGACACAAACCAGTTCACAGTACTCACTGGACAATATTGTCCTTATCATCCGTAAGAGGTATAGTGCCCGGTTCAGATCTCTACGTTCCGTTTTACCTCCCAACGGTACAGAGGGAGTGTGTGTGTTCGTTCGGGAGGTTTTTTATATGTCCATGTATATATGTATGCGTACGTATATACCTACCTATCGTGAGCCAAGACAGAACGGTAAACAGAGATCGACCCGTCTCTTCCTAATCGGAAAAAGTCTTTAATCAATGTCTCGATGAATTACCTGGTTTACTTTAAAGTAAATGTGTCTCCGGTCACCCTGTAAGATACTCATATTACTCACTTGGTGTCAGGTGCAGGAACTCTCGTTTATAAATTTTTGACCTCTTTTCTCTGAGGAAATGGTGTCCGTGAACTCCGTTCTTTGAGGTTTGAGTATACGTCTTGGACTTACTTTATGGAAGAGACCCTCTATGTTCTTCCAGGTCCTGATATGGATGGTCCCAAACCTGAAATATGTTTGGGTAACGACCCGAACACTGACGATGTCTAAAACTCGTAAAACTCGTATTTGGGTTATATCTTATTTATTATGTACCTTGTCGAAGACTATGACTAATAAGGGGTCGTTTGAAGGTAAATTCTAAAGTAAACACCTGAAGGGACCGTCAGATCACCAATTCTAAGGTACGAAGGTGACGTTCCCCATGTCCAAATCGGGGACCAGTCCCTCGATTCTGGGATGAACGACACACCACACCGTTTTTGTTGTTGTTTTTTCTGAAGTGAACATTTCATCTCAAAAGTTTCGTGAAAGTTATAAAATGGATAAACTTATGAGTGTTTTTCATTATATTTAATAGTAAAAACCTATAACTACGACCGTAGTTTATCTAGGACGTTTTATGTTGGGTAGAATACAGTCTCTCCGGTCTAAGTCAGAATCAACTCTCTGGAACTGTGGGATACTGCTTAGAGGAGACACTGTTTCGGTTCCACTATTGGGTCCATCAGTCTAAGTTACCCAGTCTGTGTAAGATGTGTGGTGACGACGGGATTTGTCTGTCCTACAAAAGTGTATTTAAAATAGGTCGCGTTAAACTTACTATTTTATGTAGTTTAGTGGATTTATAAGTTCATTAACAATTTACGGACTTGGGTATAGAATATTAATTTCGTGTTCTAAAAAGAGACTCGGTTATACTTCTCTTTGGGATCTGTTGAAAACATAAAACTTTACATATAAGTTCGTACGTTATACGTAAATTTTAATGAAAACAGATTCTAATTTGAAACGGTTGAAACGTCTATCCGATTACATCCCTCTGGGTTGGGATATAAAGTCTACATTAACAATATATGTCCAATTTAATATCCTCCCTTTTTCACAAAACCAGTTTCCTACAGTTGAATTTTAAAAATTTACACCTTTTTTTTGTTGGTGTTGAATGAAAAACTCGTGGTGTATATACACTCGTGTCCTTGTCTTTGTTTCTTTCTTTTTTATTCGTTCTACACCAGGGACGAGACCCCTTCCAGTACTTGACTATTGTTTCTTTATGTCGAGGTTGTTTCCCTTTGTTTACGATACCAGTTGTATACTTATTCCGGATACCGTCATGTCACCTAGCACTAGAGTCAAAACCTCTGATTCTGTCTTGTCTTCCTGTAGACTTCATTTTTAGGAAGTTATTCAACTTACCAATTACCTAGTTTAGGGAGGTGATTCGGTTCCGGTATCAAACTTGGTCCAGTTTGACCTAAACTTGGATACCAGTTTTGGAACCCCTCACTTGGAAGGATTCAGTACCAGTTTCACCGGACTACGACCCCTTGGACGGTAACGAAGTTTACTTACCCTCACCCACCCCGTAGGTATTGGACGGGATGAGGTCTACTTTTTTATGTCTCAATTATGGTTCGTACTTAAGTACGACCCGAAGGGTTCAACGGGATCATCATTTCTTGGGTGGACGGTTACGTCCTCTGTGTCCTCTGAACCCAAACTAGGGACCCGACCTTTCTACGGGGTCTCCTCTCGTACCGTTGGGTGAGGTCATAAGAACGGACCTCTTAGGATACCTGTCTCCTCCCACCGTCCGATATCAGGTATCCCAGTGTTTCTCAATCTGTATTGACTTCGTTGAATTGTGTATGGGGAGTAGATAATAGACGTCTTATTCCAACTTGTCTTTACACGCACAAGTCAGTGAAGTCAGTACAGGTTGAGAGATTTAGATGCCTGACATCGGGCGGTACGAGGAGACAGGCACCCTAAGAGGTCCGTTCTTATGACCTCACCCAACGGTACGGGAGGAGGTCTCCTAGAAGGGTTGGATCCCTACGTGTGAGGAATCTTGTAGACGTAAGAACAAGTGTCGTGACGTGTCGGACGGGACACAGTTTGGAACGAGTCAGAGGTGTCAGTGGTCCCCATTGATGTCCAAGGTATTCGTCTCAATAACCTTTCAGATCTTCTCGGTTTGTTTACCGTTTCAGGGTTTGGTTGAATTCTAAATGTGTCATGAAAAGTTTTTGTTCATCTGTACCCTGAAAACACAAGAAAAGACCCAAACCAAACCGAAAAGTCTCTTTTTTTTTTCTTTTTTTGTCCGAAAAGACCCAAACCAAACCGGACATTTGAGTTAAGAGTCTGTCGTTTTCCTGACTCTCGATTATATTTTATTTTAAATTTTTTTTTTTGGTGGGTTTGATATTTCACTTGGATTTCTACGGACCACGATTCTTTAAAAAAATTTTGTTGTCGTGTTTTTTTCTGACAGTAAGTATGGTAAGTGTGGACTTCTGACTTAACATAGACGAAACTTTTACTTGAAAAGGACGATGTGTCTTCATTGTTATACCATCATGACCTGCGGTATTTTGTTGGGACCAAGGAAACACCTGAGAGACTTCAAACGTACGAATTCCTAGGGTTTGTTGATTGTTTGTATTTTTTTTTTTTTTCTACGGACCACTATCGATGCCGTGTCACCCTGGGCACTAAGTAAACTAGTTAAAGTGCGGTAAAAGATGTCGAGTTATTTCAGTGGTGTAACTTTCGTCCGACAAGAGGGTTTAATATGACGTGTAAGGGTTTACCAAAGAATACAGAGTCTTTATAAACCATTTATACGGGTAAAAACGACACTCTCATCGTGATTTTTCGTCTACCTATAAATCTTCCGTCACCTAAGTCTGAACCGTGGAAGAAATATAATCTATACGCAAAGAAGACATTGTTAGGGTGTTCGTCTCTCACATCTTCCCCGTACATCCACCTTACTTTGACAACCTGGGAAAATCGTTGGGGAATATGACTACAGGTCCCCTTGTCAATCTTCCTCGATTTAAAACTTTTAATTTGTTTTATTGTCAGGACCGGGTAGGACTCGTGAGTCAAGTCATACCCGAGTCACTGGTTCCTTAGACTAAGATATCTTGTCCAAGAAAAAGTGTGTGAAACGTAAATCGAGGGTACTTTTAGAAAATAACAATTCGGGTATGTAAGGTCTAAACCCTTTACAGTAGTAATATGAATTCCCAACGACGGTTGTAAGTTACGGTCCACTCGGTTAGGGATGTATCCGACTAGAAGACCGAGGAAATCGTTCCGAGTCTAAGTCCCACTTCGGACCTTCAGAAACGAAAGACTGAGATAAATTGTGACTCATCCGGTTTTTAAAGCAAGTCCAAAAAGGTAATTCTACAATGTTTTTTGGACTTGAAAGACCGGTTAGGTTACATAACCTGGTTTAATTAGACCTTGTTTGAAGATATTCTCTACGTAAACGTGAGTCTACCATTTCGCAGACGGACGTTACGCCCTCTGGGCCCAAGCTAGGGACCCAACCCTTCTAGAGGACCTCTTCGTTTGCCGTTGGGTGAGGTCATGAGAACGGATCTCTTAGGGTGCCCACCTCTTCGGACCATCCGATGTCAGGTACCCCAGCGTTTCTCAGTCTGTGATGACTCGCTGAAGTCAGTGAGGGTTACGTCTCTTTATGGTTTAACCCAAAGGGATCTCGACCTAAGTTCCAAGACCTAAGTGAAGACCCCCCTGAACTCCCAAGGGGGACTCCAGGGGCAGTTCCTCCGGACTCTAAGTAGGAATCCTAATTGGGTTGGAGGCGTCTCGGTCCTCTTCCTTGCTGTGCAACCTCTTTCCCTTCGGTCTGACGGACTAGGGTCCCACCTGACGGTTGGAGACCCGGTCTAACTCTCGATGTTACTGGAAGATCCCTTCGAAGGTAAATGGTAAGTGGTAAGTAGAAAGTAAAGGAGAGAAGTTTGTCTTTTCGTATATTGGTAATTACTTCCCCTTGACCGGTTGTCAGGTTGTCACCTCTCTTTTGGAGTTCGTGAATTTTGTCTTTGAAACCTTATTTTTTTTTTTTTAACGTAATCAAAAAAATAATTAAGTTTTGTACAATACCTGTGGTAGATTACGTAAGAGGGTTACGCCCTTTTGTTCAGGGTGTACAACGTTAGTCTCATTTTGAATATAAGTAGGTACGTTTGTGACAGAACGTGTTCAGACCCCTAGGTACCTTACTTTGGTAGTATTATGTAGACGGTAGACTGAAAATACCTACTCTTGTTATTATATTTCTTTCGGTTCGTCGAGTAGAGGTCGTTAGTTGTTTGACGTGTTTGTTACTTTATGACTAAAAGGGAGGGGCCCGGAAACAGGTTATCTGGTAGTGGGACAAAGTTAAAGTGGTATTAAGGATAGAATGGTCGAGAGATTCATCTTGGTCCTTTTTCTGTTCTCACCCTTTACCCACTCTGCTCCTTCTTCTACACTACTTACAAACAAACCCCAGAGTGTCTTCAGACACCTGAGTCCCCCGCCCCGTGAGTGGAGAGACTCGAAAAATCTATTATGTGTGTTGACCAGTCACGTTCGTTCATTCTCCAGTATCGACAGAAAAGTTGGGACTAATAAGAGTCGCTAGACCAGTTCTCGTTGGACGTGTTAGTGTGTGTCCCTAAAGTACCGACCAGAGTCCCTTGATCATTCCTCTATTTGTTATTTCCGTTCCTTCTGTATTCGACCTTCGTAGAACGTGTTTTAATGTAGACTTTAGTATTTGGACGGACCATGGCGTGACGGTTGAGTCCACCTGGGACCCTGATCTCAGCTGGGGTCTTTAGGGAGGTCTAATTGAGAGAACGAAGGACAACCAGATCTCTACCCCGATTACATTCCGTTGTTTAAATGAAGGGATGGATCGAAACGAGTCTCTTTTTGAGAGGAGAGTTGAGGTCTGAGGTGACCGGTGGGTCGGGTGACTGAGGGTCTGCAAATAGTGAACGATACTTACCACCTCGACCCTCACCTCCGTTCCTACCCCACGGATGACTCATCAGAAAGACCGGGTAGTAGAATGTTCCACCATCTCTAGAGACACCTCGCCTTGGACTACTTATTACTACCAATTCGCAACTCACCTCGGTACGTCACCTACGGTGTAGGTTTGAGCCTAACCGGTGTTGATGTCTCTTTTGAAGACTGGGACCCCAGTCATCCAGGAGACGTAGTCTCAACGGACACCATGGACAATTTTTACGTACAGGGTCCAGAATTGTCCACTGAAGATCTGGATGACTTAATTCTTTTGGTGACAGGACCCCAGAAGGGACCATTAAGTCACCGATTCTGAGACGTGAGGGTTACGTCCTCCGGGGCCCAAACTAGGGACCAGTCCCTGGATCTAGGGTATACGGTGTTGATTCCGAGTCTGGTCGGTTTATTTAATTCTTTCTTTCTTTCTTTTCCTTTGGTGACAGGATTTCGGTACAACAATGTCCTTTCGCAGGTCGAAGGTAAATAGGAGTCAAAACTTGGAGGTCACGAGTATGAACGTTTCGGTGGTCAAGGAGAAGGAAAGGAGAACCTCTCTCCGACTCGGGGGAGAGGGACACGGGGGCACGACAAGACGTGGTTCACAGGGAGGGACAAGATGTGGTCTCGAAGAGCTGATAATCAAATGATAACGGAGGAGGGAGGTGTTCCTCGAGAAAATCTGAAAAGACAGGATCGACCGGGGGAAGAAGTCACTTTACAATTGTGGTGTCCATACGGTGTGTGACCGAGACAAGTACATGGAGTCGGGAAACGCCCTCACGTTGTCAATACGATGGATTCTGAAAAGGTGGAAGGGGTGACGGTGGAGTCTTGGTTGAAGGTGGGGGAACCCTTACGTACGAGATTTCCGTCCCAGTGTTCTGTCCGAGTCGTTCCGTCTTCCAGGCTCCTCCCGACCTCCATTCCTACGTCTCATCGACTTACCCGTGTGACTTCGTCCCGGTCGACTGACTAACACGGGTTCACATTCACACCCGGAGCACCTGGTTTAGAAGATTGTAGAGTTTCTTTTTTTACTGTTTAATTTTAAAAGTAAACTTTAGAGGGTCACCAATTACAACAGTTCATTAAGGGGGTTTAACATGTGTGAGGTTTTCGATTCAAAAGAAACGTTCTACAAGTAAACGTTGAGGACGGGGTCCTTAAAAATTTCCTTTTTTGTCGTCTCCAAGATATGACGATACACGTACCTGCCTTGAAGGGTCTTAGGAATCGTTTAGGAGGGTCGACGAGGTCCACGTGACGTCCACCCTTAATTCTAGGTCTCCCTTCGGGAGTGGTCCGTGTCGGATTTGTTCAGAAGTGACTGGTTCGCTACGGTCCGAAGACCCAGTCAACCCTCTCTTTTTCGCCCTAATATTAATTAGAGTTGTCGGTTAGTCAAAATATCAGTAGAAGACGGGACAGGTACCTGTATCTAAAAGAAATAAGATTTGACTTTATAAGTGGTGAGTGTTGTGTGCGAGAGGGAGGACGATGGTTCGAGGGACGTCTGGGGGGTGTCACGAGCCGAGGAGGAGTGTGGGTACGGACAGACATGGGACGAGGATACCTGGTCTTATAAGAGACTTTCGACGGGTGACCCATTCTGGGTCTACTTAGGAGAGAAGACAGTGGAGAGGGAAGAGAATTTTAAAGCTACACCCACGGTGTGACGATCAAGAATTGACATCCGTTGGACCACAAAAGGAGAGAAAAAGTAAGTATTACAACTCGGGGTTGTGGGACATCTGTCGTTTGAGGTATCTCCGACCTGGACGGAGAAAAGAAAGAGAACGAGGAAGAGAGGTGAATAATCCTAAGGGTCCTCAGTGAATTTTTTATGAATCTCCCTTAAGGGACCCTCAAATTACCAATCCTGAGATAGATGTGAAAGTGACGACACCCGGTCCCAAGTTAGGGACCAGTCCCTTGATTCTAGAACGTTCGACGTGTGGGTTTTAGTTTTGTTTGTTTGTTTTGTATTTCTTTCTTCATCTTTATAAATCTCTGATTTCCGTCACTAATATGGAGAAAAGTGTGTAGAAAGAAGGTACTTTAATACGAATCACTGTACACTTTTAGTATTTCCTGAAACAAAAATTTCTCTTCCATCCCATGTCACATGTGTAAGTGTTGACTAAAATGACTGTCTAAGGTAAACGGGACATTAAACTTTTAGATATGTTCCTTCGAAGTTCAGAGGGTGTCTACAATTGTAGAAATAAAGTCCCAAGAACTTTTCAACTGGGACCCCCATGTTTACAAACAAAGAAAAGTACTATTATCATCAAAGATATTGGGATTTGGGTCTTCTGACTATCTCAGGTGGGGTCAAGGAATCTGTTAAGGACCTTACCTGAATTTGACCACCCACTAACACGTCTTTTTCCTTTTCTTTTTGAAAAGTGGATTCAGGTCCCCTCTCCACTTCTTGTTATCTCAGTCGAATGTCCCTCTTACCGAAGCGAGGTCCTTCCTACCACGATGTGAAACTTTAGAAGGTGGTAGAGGTTAAGTACGACAGAGGTCGAACCATATTCGAAAGTAAATAGGTCCCTAGTCATCGACCCCCACCCCACCACCCCCCCTCTCAAAGTAAGAGGTCGACAACACAGTAAAGGGAACTATTCAGGATTTAACTGACGCAATAGACCGTGGTTTCCTCGGAAGGGCGCCACCCGTAAAAAATAATACACGGGAAAGTCCCCTGTTTCTGTAGACACAGTTATTTAACGATACCCCGCCGCCCCCTCCCCGCTCCCTGTCACAATAAGGGTGTCAAAGTATTCATACGAGAAGGATCCCCGATTACACTTGTGTTCTTTAATCCGTAGACAATCGGACTAGTCACTAGTCTATTTCCTTTTATGTTTTATGATAAAAAGAGGTTCCCGTTAAAAGTCGTGACTTGTCAGGTCAATTCTGTATAGCTTATCTTTAGAAAAGTAGAAAGATAAAAACGTACTATAGACTTGTATAAATACCCGTTTTACCTTAACGTGAGGGGGGTATTGACCAAACAGCAGGGGGGTGGCAGGGGGCGACGGGGGTGGTGGAGGGGGAGACCGTGACCATCATAAACGATTCGAGATTCCTTGAGTGAGAACATAACATCTTCACCGACCTACCCAAGTGACATCAAAAGTAGACCGTGTCTCGATAGAGTTTCCTACTGACCACGTCCACCTTTACTCAACTCCTATCCCCGAACTCGAGGTGAGGTCTCTCTGTTTTTTGTAAGACGGTACACCGAAGGGGTGGCGAGACGATAATATTTTACTCGGTGAGAGAGTAGTCGGCAGTACTTGTGTATCATGAGCCTACACGCAACTACATAACTAGGACAAAAATTTTTGTAGAGGTGTCTAGGAGTTTGCCGACGCCCACTCCACCTACCCCAATTAGACCTCCTCTAGGCTCTTAAACGGTTTCGAAAATTTTAGGCCGCGGACAGGGAACCGGACTGGGTCTGAGTCCACCCGGTCCGGGAGTCACGGTGTCTCCCGGGGCGCATGTCGGTCAGCCGGTAGACGTCCATTGGGCACGAGCGTACGACAGTGGAGAGGGTCGGCCGGGCCCGGAGCAAACAGGAGAGCCGAGTCGAAAAGAAGAAGCCCACCCGTTTCGACCTTCCCATCTCACACCCTTGTTTCGAAGCCCATCGATACACAACCCTAACCACTACAACTACCTTTACTTCAACGATTTCGTCTAAACCCCCCGACCGAACTATTACGGGTAGTTGAGTGTTTCTTGAAGGTTCCACCAAAGTAACCTTTATGTAGAGGGTAGTGGGGGTAGGAGCGGGGAGGGACCCCGGTCTCCGAAGGAAGTCCTGGGTGTCGGGATGTATCGACTCTAAGTGACAAAGGACACACACCTGACTACACCATTTCGACGGTCAGGGTCTACCACAATTATGAGAGTGGTAAAGACGAAGCCTTACCGAGAGATCTAAAAGGTTCTTTTGTGTGGAATTTTTTTTTTTTTTTTCTTGGTAGAACACTGGTGCTTCCTAAAAAGATTGAACAGAGTGGTCTGTGTTGAAATTTTCGCATAAAAATTTTTCTTCGTCGACGAAATGTATCGAGTCTTTTCGTATCACGCTTAAACCGGATTGGATCGGGTGAGGGAGGGGTTTAATTTATGTATTTACTGTCTTCGGTCGGAACCAACACAAGCTCAACTAGACCCAGTTCGGCGGTCTTCGCCTGGGGCGCGTACGTACACACACAACGTGATTAGGGTACAAATACGTACTCCATTGTTTCCGTGAAGTCATTCTCGAAAAAGGAGAACCCGTTACAGAATACTCAGGAGGAGGTAGTCCTTTTCGGTTCTTTGGTTGAGATTTGAGTAAATTCACCTAAAACAAGAACCACTAGGTACTTTACGACAGAAAAATAGACGAGAAATATGAAAATTACATAAGGGGTTTCCTGCCTTCACATGAAAAGGACGTCAAATTCTGATTCCAATATTTATTGTAGTCATACCCCATCATCGAACGTCGAGTGTAAAACGAGTTACTAAAAGGTATTTTGGGTAACTAACAACAATTTATGTTTTTCGTGGTATCCTAGGAGAGTGAAGATACCAGAGGGGATGACAAAAAAGAATATTCTATGGAGGGACATCTTTTATTGGAAATAAGTCAGATATGTTCCGATGATGACGACCCTTTAAACAAAGGTCCGAACATATACAATAAGGTTTGTTGTACATGGCTTCGTAGTTGTGATTGTTCGTCGTAGTTTACTATACTTATGACAACGAGGGACAACCCTTTGTAATTAAAACAAAGTAGAGCTGTCCGACCACTATTTCCGACGGTGTCCAAAACTTCAACAACGGGTTCATGATAACAACGATTTCAGGATAACCGAATAAAAATCAGGATTTTACGTTAAAAGAAGAGCACCAACTTCACGACACATTCCAAAAGTGACTGTGTGTATCATAAAGAACTCGTAAGGGTTAGTTTATACAATTAAAGATTTTAGAGAAAACCTTCGGTTTTTTTTGATACCGACTTTACTTTTCCACTGAACCGCCCATAAGTGACAAATTATCTTTTACCGTCTACCCCTGAAACCCCGGGAGAAGATCGAGGATCACAAAGTTCTCCCATCAAAAATCTCGATTGATGGTTCCCCCCCTTTTTTATCTTCAGAATTTTCTCTGGTTCTAGACTGTTACCTTGTTGAGGTCAATTAAATTTCACACCCCTCCTGAGACGTAGACGTGTGCGAGATCACAGTGAGAGGGGAATAATCGACGTCCCTGAGAGATAAAAAAAAAAAATTCGTTCCGAAACTGTTTACGGGGGTGTAGTCTCTGTGTCTCCTTTTGTGTGGTAGTCATTTGGTCTGTAGGAATAGTGTTGGAAATAGGGGGTATGGTGTCGTGATATTTCGGACAACAGTATGATAGTTCTGAAATGGAAACCCTCAAAACGTCGTTTACTACCATTTCACACCATACACCGTTTACTTGCGTTGTTACTCGCGAAATCGTCTCGGACGGTGTCCCTCGTCGAGTAATTTACTATTATTTATTAATCAAGTAAAATGTCACCTTCTTTTTACATGAAGAAAGGAGAAACTGATCGGTTTTAAACCCTCTAAAAAATTTATTTGTTGAAGAACTAGATATACACTTTCCCTTACGATACCCTTAGTGGAATTTTAAACTATGATAACCACGACGAATAGTGTTGTATTCTATAGATTTTACCCTACGGTTTTTTATTCTAATTCCGTGTATTTCCTTCGGATAGGAAAACACAGGAAAACGTTCGTAGGAGGATTTTGTACGACACTGTTCTCGTCCAAGTAAAAGTGAGATACTTTTGTCAGTTAACATTATTCTACGTGAGACGTCAGTCTTCCAACAAAAAGTTATCGTAACTTGAACTTTTCTATCTCCTCTTACGATACCTAGGTTTCAACAGTAGGACCTCCCAACACGTAAATCATAATCTTATTTGTTTGTTTGTTTATTTTCCTTACCCATGACATAAAGTAACTCTCACACATACTTAAACTATGGTCTACTGGAGAAATCTGTGACATATATTAAAACAGGTTCTACGAAGTATAAAAAAATTCAGTCACAACGTTTCTTAACGACTACCGTTAACTATATATCTTCTGGAGTAAATGTCTTTTACTATAGTAAGTTCATGTCAAACGTCTATATCGTGTAATTTGTGTCGAACTATGGGACCACGTTTTCATGTGGTAATGTGACCTGTCACAACTTTCCGGACTCTACCGGGATCGTGAAGGTCCCTCACCCCCCACAAGTATCATTAATGTTACACAGGTCGACAAACTCAGGTTGTCATCTCATTGTTCCCCAATACAAAATGGACTTTTCCCTCGTACAACAATTGAATGTATACCACTTTTAACAAACAATGGTCTCTCTCTGTGTCTACCCTCCCCCGAACCCCCTTCTCTTTCTCTAATTTTACTCTGTGTTTTGTCTCTACTTTTCTCTTAGTATTTTCTTTGCACAGGGTCAACGGTAGTGACTACTAATCTTACCTATCTTGCAAAAAATAGTGGTTCAGTTACCCCCCCTAACTTCCTTTGGTTTACCTTTTGTATGTTTCTTAGTAAAATTCGTTTTCTTGTACTGTCGAGAACAGAAACTACAGTGAAGGACCGTAATTAAAAACGGAATTCCTAAGACTTCAAACCCCCTTAACCACGACCCACCTAAGTTTCGTTTCGAGTCTAGAGTTCGTAAAAGTCCTTTTTCTAGATGCTCACCAAAAAAACAAAGACAGTACCACCGAAGACACAACACGACACAGGTGGGCACGAGTGGACCAGGAGTACACCCACACGCCCGACGTACACCCCCCGTACTTCGTACGTCCGCCACCCGCGACCGAACTCGCCCCACCCGATGGAACGTCGACCGACGAATAGACCTCACTTAAGCGAGACGGTCAGTCAGTCCGTCCGTCCGTCCGTCTTCCGGGTGGGACCGTCTCCTGAGTCACATTCTGACAAGAAAGAGTTAAAAGGGGGGTCTGTGTGGTAGGACTCTTCGGTGAAAAAGGATGGTGTCCTTCGGGTTCTCTTGTGATATCGATCGTCAGACTGTCGGTTTGACTTGGGACCGGAAAACATAGGACGGTCCAAACTTTTCGACCTGTAGTGAGGATTTTCACGGGTCTTCTAGTTCGGCCACGAACTCGCCACCTACCGACTCCGACTCCGGGCGGTAGCTCGTCCATACGTCTTGGACTGGCTCAAATAGCCCTCACTTGGCAGGTTTTTCGCGTTCTCCGCGTGGAGGAAGTGCGGGGTCCGGGAACTCTAGGAGTTACGGGTGAAACTCTTCTTGTGTGTGGGGAGACCCGTCCTTTACTGGCTTTAACGGCTCTTCGACTTGATACTGGCCCTTCATCAATCTCAAACCAAGACGTTATTCTCCGTTCGGGACTTCTTGTGCTAATTTGCGAACTTTGTCGTGCTCGGCCGCTGTCGCCAGGGAAACCTCGGGAATTGTCTGAGCGACCTTCTTTTAAGGATTTCTCTGTGGGTGAGTTTTAGTCTTTTTTTCTTTAGGTGCCTTTGATTTGAGGTGGGAACCCTGAAATAGGGTAATGGTTGGGGAGGGGTGTTTTTCTTTTTTTTAATGTAATGTTTATTTAAAATTCTCTCGGGGTCAGTAGTGGGAACATTCATTTTCTGATTCTTTTAATGGTTCACTTGTCCTACCAAATATGTGGAAGTACCCTAAAAGGTTTTTTCTTTTTTTCTCAAAAAACTTTTAAAAATTTGTTCCTCATGTGGTGTAACGTCCACAGCCCCCCTCCTATCCAGGGAGGGGGCGGACAGAGGGGTTTCGGTCAAAAAATTACCTAAATTTCGTTTGGTTTATTGGTGTTTGAGAAAAAGACATGTAATACTTTTACCCTTGTGTAAAATTCCCTTTTCTTTTTGTTGATTTGGTTTTTTTCTTTTTTTTTTTTTTTTGTGGTTGTTGTTTGCTTTTGAAAAGAGACAAGTTTCGCTTATGTTCGGACGGTGGACCTCCTCCCTGATACCTGCCGTAAGAAAGTCCAAGATTCACGACTAAGTGATACTTTGGATAATTGGTTTCAGTCTTTGTGACGTAACGTTTGCGATGGTACTCAGATAAGAAGAGACGGACAGTTCAACACAAGACTCTAAAATGTAAACATGAATTGCCTTTTTGTCTTTCGGACCAAAGAGGGTAGAAAGGATAGATAACAGTGGTGGACACCCCACCCGCGGTAAGAACTTCGGCAACACATTCCGAGTGATAACCAAAAATAAACCCCCTTCCCAAAACAAAACAAGAACAGAAACAAAACACCCCCCCGTAGGACCTAGCACACGGTTTCGTAGGCAAAGAAAGAAGAGTGATACTGGACACCCAAACTCTTTTCTTTTAAAGAGTGAAAGGAGGTAGAGAGGTAGAGAGGGTGTACACCGATGGTCCCAGACGGTCTTCCGGTGTCTCACCCGTGCCACAGAAAGGTGGGTCTGGGGGTACTTTATGTCCTCTCTGAGGTTTTATAGATCCCGAAACGAGTTACTTGATAGTTGTGACCGTATTCGACATTAACACGAGTGACAGGTGTGGTCTCGAACCCTAAAAAGAGTCAGACAACCGGTGCATGTACCTCTCGACTGGTTTTGATTAAAACATTATATTTGTATTCGACGTGTAAACCAAGTTATGAATGCAGATACAATACGAAGACACGTTTCGTTAAAGAGAGTCTTCAGACTATCGGTTTCTTTACAGAGTTCTAAAGTCAGTTTTACATGTGTATCGTACGTGTGTGGGTATATGTGTGTTTCTTTTGTCCGGTTTTTCTCTCTCTCCCTTACTGGCCTGACAATTTTCCGGTAGCTCGTAGGACATTTAAGGTAGAAAAGACGATGGTGAAAGTAAGGTTATCGCTACCATCTGAAAAAGGGTCCTCCACCCCTTCTCGTTAATAAACCCCTATATGTTTCCGTCGTCTCTCAACCGTCTACTTAATTTGTTACCTATAACGTCGACCCAAGAACTCCCCTATCCTTCAAAATTGTTCCTTCACGGAGGTGATTGTCCTTTTTATATCTTCACCCAATAGCTCATATAGTCTTATCGGAAGTGTTAATCTTCATCCCCTAATAAGGTGAAAAGTTTTCTTGGCTGAGGTTTCTAGACACCCTCTTTTATTGGATTATTCAGTCTCCCCTTTCCATTCTACACTCCTACCGTCACGTCTACTTGTGAACTCTGGACGTCAACTACAAAAGGAGCCCCTCTCCGTTTTTCACAAGGTACTATCTACACCCGTGTCTTCTCACAGTCAAAGGGACGACAACTCTACATTTATCAGGACTTATTAATTAATTATTAATTATGATAGATCTTCATTTAAGACTTTCATTTTTCGGAGTTCAACGGGTTGACTAATCTTCGCGGTAGAAGGGGATTGTATGAGGGGAGGGGACATTCCTCAAACTCAAAGAAGATGGCAAACTGGAGACATAACCACCTCAGTTAAGTTGCCATATTGACAGGGGTGGGATACGGGGGACGGATCTATTAAGTACGTCCTTAGTCCCCTGGTGGTCGTTCTTTTGAGAGTTACTTTGTGTTCGAACATGTCGACAAAGGGTAAGAGACTAGACTACGATTAACCTGGTGTCGATTGAACTAGAAGTCACGGTCACTGTAGGACCATGGGTAAACCGGTGGAGTTTTTGACGTGTTTATGATTGTTGCGTCTTTAGGTTTTTATATAACTAATTTGTCTAAAACATAAGAGGATCCTGGGCGAGGTTTAAGGTAGTTCTTTTCGAGGGGTTCTTCTCTTCAATTGTTCTATTGTATACTACCTACGATTTACAAATTTGTATACGGTCGTCGTGAATGTATTCCGGACGAGTCAAACGTCTAGATATTAACCCTCCCATATTGATCCTGTCACTTTTATATTTTATTTTATTAGAAGGTCTCACCTTATTTTTTCTTTATATAAGTAGGGTGTCAGCATTTTGGTAAGTACACGTCACTAAAAAAAATATCAAAATATTAAAACATAACAAAATATTTAATAAATATTCCACAACATTACGAAGAATATAATTAAAAAATGTCTATTGAAAAAACGATGTTCCGTATTTTTCCACGGACTTGTCTAAGAATCCTTATATTTAATATGACACATTGAGCATTCAGAAACCCTGGTGTGGATGACGAATTAAAATAATGACGTAAAGAATAAGGTGAACACTCGTTGAAGTATACGGTCATCGTAAATTCACAGAAAATCCAAAGGTACTTGACTGCCAATTTCAACGGTGATTGTTTTCATTTTCGGTGAAGTCCGTATACACTAACATAAAGTTCGAAGTCATAAAAAGAATGTATAAAATTTTACTGACAGTAGAAGTAAAAGAAGTAACAAATTACTTTTTCTTTTTTACTGACTACAATATGAACTGAGAACAAACACCCCAAAAAAATTTAGTTTTTTTTTTGTAACACTTGTCAACTCTCAAAATTAACGTAACGTTCCAAAAACCAAAGAAATACAACATCAGTGTATTATGTGTGTGTGTATGTGTGTACGTGCGTGTGTGTGTGAGGTGTCTTTCTCTCTTGTTTTTTCGTTTTCCTCGATCCCCTTTTTTTTTTTTTGATTGATTGTTCATCTCCACATAGTTTCTTGAGTTCGATATTGGTTTTTCTTAACATTTTACGGAAACGAGTAGAAGAGATGCGACCTGGTTTCGAGTTATAAACATCCATATACGTGTAACATATCTATACCGATTTGCAACGACTGTTAGAACGTTATGATTTGACAAGGATAAAATTTTTTTTTTTTTTTTCTTTATGTTTGACAAGTAGTTACAAAATGGAGTCGTGAGATGAACATGGGTCAATTACTAGTTCAAATTTTTTTTTTTACTACTTTTTCCTTTAACTAAAAGTAAAGTTCCAAACTGACCTTATAGACAAACCTATTGTAAAACATTACCCGAAAAACAGTGCACTAAACGGACAGAAGTTGAACTTTAAGACACTCCGTGTTAAACAAATAAACAACAATTCCTCCACTAAAGAAAAAAAAAAAAAAAAAAAAANNNNAAAAAAAAAAAAAAAAAACAGGATGCACGACACTAGGTCTGACCAATGGTCTCAGTGACTACTCTGTACCGTTTCTTTCGACGAAAGAGACGTGGACCTCGTCCGTCGTCTTTCCTCCCGTCCTTTTGTCTGACCCAACAAAACTTTTTTCGTGGTACTGCTCTGTAACTGTACTACCTGAACACTGGTTCTTCGGTTTGACCTATAAATTTTCGAGGAATGAACGAGACTGTAACTTTGGTTTCGACTAAATAGACGTGTCCAACGAATTACAATTTTTTTTTTTTTTTGACTGTTTTGACATGAATTAGATCTCGTTATAGACATACCAGTCAATTCGACGTGAAACACATAAAGAATTGTCAAGTCTAGACAGTGAAAATTAAACATGGTATTTTTTTATTTCTTAACAAACAGTACTCGAAGATCCGATTTACACAGAACTTGAGTTCTATCCATTAAATTTAACGTTAGGACCTTTATTCATACACCATGTTAGGGTTTACAATACCTACCCAAAACACTGTATGATCAAGCATAGTACTAATAAATTTCAAAAGTTTACTGTATGATAATTATTAAGTGTTATATACTCAATCCTGAGGAAACTAACGTTTAATATCTTTACGTTGAGTTTGAATAAATTTGTGTCGGACCCTTCAGACCAGTCCCTGTAGTTCGTGTCGACCTGTGTCACCGAGGCTCTTGTAGTCGGTTAGGAGGATCTGAAGGAAGAGTCCACTCTCGTGGGTCTGCAACTCAGTGTGTAGACAGAGATTTGGACCGTGACATGACCCCTACTATATGAACTTAGTCGGTGAGTCCCTGGGTCTGAGTGAGTACAGACACCATCACCCCTACCCCGGATTACTGTTGGGACTTCCTGGTGTTCTCATTTCCTCCTTCAGAACGATTCTTAGTCTTCTGTCTTGTACTCTTTGGTACTTTCTGTACGTTTGGGGTCTCTGTAGCGTCAGATACTGATTGTCGGTCGACAGACGGCTCATAATGTCACTTAAGATGACCTTTCCTCAAAACGACGAGAATTCGTTACGGAACATTAACATGCAAAACCTTTTTACAACCGAGACAACGAACTTCAAAATACACCCATCCTTCCTACTCAATTACAACGATACATTAAATGATTAAGTTTCCCTTTTACCTTTTCGAACGAATTTTTATGGTCCTTAAAAATTTTTAATCTTAGTGATAGCGATATGAAAATCATTATGAATCGTTTTTAAAGAATACTATGTATCTCGAGGTACATAGTTGAAATGTAATACCAACTATTCACGAAACCCCTTCCGTTGTCTTAATTTTGAGGGTTCACGGGTATTTGATGTTTACCTGTTCCTTTTACGGTCCTTTGAGGGTCTGATTGAAATTTCTGTTCCTCCCTTTTTTTTTTACGACTAAGAAGACGGGAGCACCCACCTCTTTCTGTCAGTAAAAGTTCGAAACAAAGGTAGATTTTATGAGATTTTTTCATAAGATCCGATTCCAGGACGGATACTAATATGGATAATGATACTTTATACAATCTGAATCCTTTAAGACTTTACATAAGAAATTTTTTTATGGGTAGTAAATTTAAGATAGTAAGACACAAGGTGTCTATAGACGATTTGTGAAGTATACACGGTCTTTGAAGATACACGACGCCTGAATATCGTGTATTCTCTTTATTTGTTTTCCTTAGGAACGGAAGTTCTTTGAGTGTAAGTAAGACGTTTTTGTCATTATAAAGAGGTATTTACTCTTAGTAATGTACGAAAAATAGACGTTATAAAATGTTTATTTTATTTAAAGTCTTAATTTTATTGTTTTTTGTCAAAACTTCGACGGAAACCTTGTCGGTTAGTTACCCATCTTTATCGGAGTTGAATGTACTGTTAGTGGCTATGGACAAAATTCACTAAAATTTTCGACAAGGTGATTCTTAGAAAGTGATTTGGTTGGTATATGGGTATTAGATAAGTCACAGTCAGGTCACTCACCTACTTAAAACAGTTTTTAGGTACCAACCATTCTTAAATCTTCGTCAGACAGTCTTTTATCAACTTTGGTCGGGAGATGATTGTGTGTGTCCAGGTCTGTGGAGTAGGTGAGTGAGAAGGTGGGAAACTTTCCACAGGTTCGTTTATTGAGAAGACTGGGTAAACTGACTAGATGACTTGGTACATCTTTCGGTACGAATCCTCTTCTTCTACTGTGGATTCCTCCAAAAGTCCTATAACCTACTTTGACATAGATTGTATACACAAAAGAAATTCAATCTAATACCTGTATTCAATGGGAGAAGAACTACCTGAAAGAGGAAGACAAATGAAATAGGAACAATTATCAGACAGTCGGGAGGTTTTGTCTTCAGACGTTCAGTAGGACTAGACACATGTGTGTGTGTGTGTGTGTGTGTGTGTGTGTGGCTAAGAGACCTTCAGAACCTTAAGACAGAGTACTTAAAGAAAACTGAACAGAGGACCGGAGGTCGTCGGGGGACGGGACTGTGATGAATCAAGTTTGGGTGGGTGGAGAGTGGACCTGGTAGTTCTATCAAAGGAGGGTCAGAGAGATAGGTAGTTCATGAACGGTGGCCTCTTTAGTAAGATTTTCCAGTTATACTGGTATAGAGAGAAAATAAATTTTAAAAAGATCACAAATGGTAACGGAAGTCTGACTTTTTGTTTGAGGTCGGATTGTATCTCATAGAAAATACTAGACCGGAAATAAATGAAGCTTTTGGAGTCGAGAGTAGTTAAGGGTCAAGTAGGATCGGAGTGGTTTGAAAGATTTTAAAGAGGTTACGAGTTTCGTGAAAACTACGACAAGGAAGACGAGTCTTTTAGTAGGTAATGTGGTAACTGAATAGGTTGAAGATGAGTAAGAAATTCTGAGTTAAGACAAGTCAAGGTGTTTATCTATAGTCTGAACACGATACACAGTCCGGGACACCACGGAAGTAGTGTCGTGATGACTCAGACACACAAATAGTCATTAGTGAGTGCAAAAAGTTGTAGTGACGGTCTGTGACGACTTACTGGATGTCTGAGCCGAATATCTATTTACATCATACCTCTGTATAAGAGGATCGTACAACAGTAAACACGCGTCGTCTAGCAGGAACAGGTCACTCTCATTGTTATTAGAGTATAGACATATGCAAAAGTCTCCAGAAAGAACATGTAAGAAAATAAACGAGGATTGTATTCGGGAACCTTCATTACTAAAGACAAAATATCTGATTTTTAAGTTATTTGAATTGGTTATGAGGTTTCGTGTTTTCATTTCGACCGTAAACTTATGTGGTCATTAATTTCATAAACGGTTCTACTTATGTGTGATTTGAGACCACTTTACCACAGACTGTGGGTGATGAGCAGAAACTTAGGGGACACATCTCATGTCATACACTATATGCTATATAAAGTACTGTCAGAATGACGACAACTACTATTTGAGGTTAATAGATTGACGATTCAGGTGACACTAAATCCACTTGTATCAGACTTACTACTCATGAACCGTCTTTATCATTTGTGATAAGTTTCCTTTTAATCTTTACGGATATGTACAACACACGAAGGTATAATCCCCGAGGTCTATTCTTACGTCTCTCAAGATTAGTAAGGTTTCCGTCTAGTCAACTTCGGTCATCTTTTCACTTCCTCTTTCAGTTACTTAGGATGTCCAATAAACTGATTGGGGTAGTCGTTCACTACCCGAAGGGTCCACCGCGATCATCATTTCTTGGGTGGACGGCTACGTCCTCTGGATTCTCCGGACCCAAGTTAGGAACCCAGTCCTTCTAGGGGACCTCTTCCCGTACCGTTGGGTGACGTCATAAGAACGGGACCTCTTAGGGATACCTGTCTCCTCGGACCACCCGATGTCAGGTACCCCAGTGTTTCTCGACCTGTACTGACTTCGTCGAATCGTGTATGTGTTCATATTCGTTCACTTCTTGGACGTTACTCATATCTTTGTCCTTCGACCCGGCCCTGGATCTGACCACCCAGAGGAAGTCTAGGAAGAAATTATGGGATTACAGTGAAGATTCTAAAATTGACCCGAGAATTGGTCTGAACGACTCTAACAGTGAATCCTCGTTCAGTATGAGAAGGGTACCGACATAAACGTGGTGTGTTCAGACCGTAGACGTACCGTCGGGACCATACACAATGACCCGAAATAATAACTCCAGTGACGACGTATTAAACCCTACGAGGATCCCACGACCCGATGCACATGTATACGTTAACACCCTGCCGGTTATATTAGTGTGTCTAGGTCTTGACCTCAACGAGGGTTTTCACCTGATGTCAGTTTTCGTTCCCTGGGTAGACGTTACTGTTGTACAAACCACTCGACACTGTGTCTCTAGAAAGTGTCTACGAAATTATACGACTACTTTCGTCTTTTCTCTGACTGTGAAGAATCTAAGGATGACATAGAGGTATAGAACGTGGAGTAGACTCTAACGTCCGGACACTAAGTATTCGTTATTTTAGTGAAAAGACCACACTAAGTATCTACCCGAGTTTCTCGTCAAACTTTCTCCCGAGGTCTTCCATAAGTTGGAAACAGTCATCGTAACTTTATTTCTTCGATATTACTCCCTATTAAAAACCGAAACAACAAATATGAAACATTCGTTTTAGATAAAACATACGACCATATAAAGAAATCCTTAAAAAAAAAGAAAAAATTTTTTATAAACGAGAGAATAAATAGGTAAATAAATGTAAATAAATAAACCGAGGTAGTCCAGAATCAACGTCGAAGGCCCCAGAAAACACCACTGTGTACCCGAGACCTCGTACGTCCGAGTACCGCACACCCTAGAAACAAGGGGTTGGGCCCTGACTTGGACTCAAAGGACGTAACCTTCCGTCTAAGAATTAGTATCCTGGTGGTCCCTGTAGGGTCCTTAGTCAAAAAGTAGAGTGTCAGGGTCCTATTAACATGGCTGTATATTTTTTGGTGGGACATACGTGTTTCTGTTATACTGATTGGTCGACAGAATCAGTACTCGAAACGTCTTTCGTCGTTATCCGTTGAACCCGATTCTTTCACTCCTTTTCTTTCTGAAGAAATTTCCCCTCAATAGTACAAGTTCATCGGATCGTAGGTGCGGTCGTTCTGTTTCAACGTTCTTTGTTGTAGTCTTACTTATTGTATCCGTACGTAAGTTATTTGGTTTTTCTAGTCGTGTTTCTCCATTCGTTTGATCTGACTCTTCTATTTTAAAATTTTTCTCTGTTGGTGTCCGTGTCCTCCCGTTCCTCTCCCTTCTTTACCTCCTTAGTTTTACTTAGTTGTGCTTTAGATGTTTCTTTTCGTCTTAATATCTAGAATCCCGACTTTTTTGTTTGGTGATCCCGGTGTATTTCGGGGACCCCTTCCGACACGACAGGCGACGTGATTTTGGGAAAGCAAAAAGTAGACAAACCGAGACTCGTAGGTCTCTTCCCGGAGTCAGAAGTTTGTCGGGTAAGGGGTAACAATTTCAACTTAGGAATTGGACTTTTCAAAGGGAGTAGGACTACTCCAGGTAATGAGACACGATGTGAAAATTGGTGTCAGTTATTGAACAGGGAAAAGGAAGGCAATAACAAAGAGTCATAAATATCTACGTAGTCACCAAAGAAAGGAAGTTTTACACGTATAAGTTAAGGGAGCTAGGGTCGACAGAAGTTTTACGTACTAAAACTTCCCAGTACAAATACTAGGAAACGTATATGGGGGAAATAGTTACAGAGACGTTGAGACTCTTTCTGGTTCGACCTGGTCCGTGAGTCGTTAGATTTACCCGTGTAGATGGTCGGGAGGGACACACAACTAGTCAACTGACTAAAAATTCTAAATACCTTGACATGTGTGACGGTTCCAGAGTCCCGTGGAGATACTGTCAGTGTAATTCTCCACCTACAAAGAACAGGGTTTCCGAAGAACGGTAAGTTCCCAAGAAAAGTTACGTGTAATTTTCCGTCTAAAATACGGTACGTGACCTCCAGTAAGTTTGTTCTAAACGAGTCCCTAGTTTTCCTTTTATAAATGTCACGGTTATTTTTAGGATATGTTTCAACGGAGAGGGGTCGGAACTCTTTAAGTTTCTTAGTATCAGAATCTTCTCGGTAATTCTAATGGGTTACACATTTTATCTATCTACCACTCTTCAACGATATATGGTGTCCCTCGGGTCGGACCGCGAGACACTACTGGATCTCCTTGACCTACCCACCTCCTCTCCCTCCGAATACTCCCTCCACTATAATACATATTAATACCGACTAACCACAGTAACATACCGTCTTTTGTTGTGTTGTAACATTCCGTTAAAAGGAGGTTAATTTCTTTTTTTTTTGATGGGTTTATGATTGAGTATAACATGTCAGAAAGTGACTAGGTTCATTTCAATCTTTTTTCAGTTACATTCATTTAAAAAGATTTACGGTTGAGTTAAATTTCTTGATTAGTCGTCTCAAGGAACCACCAGGTCACCAATTCTTAGACGGAAGGTTACGTTCCCTGTACCCAAGGTGGGGACCAGACCCTTGATTCTAGGGTGTACGGTACCTTGTTGATTCGGGTGTACGGTGTTGTTTCTGGGTCACATCGGTTTTAGTTTTTTGTTTATAAAGGAAGAATTAGTGGAAACATAAAAGTCACAATCATATTCACCGACCGTAGGTTATTTTTCGTTCTACTTCTTCACTTACTTATTCATGTACTTACTTATTTAGAGGATTGATACTACTGAACTACAGAGGATTTTTTTCTAAACTCTTTCTCTCCAAATTAACAACTTTATGTTAACCGGGACCCTGGAATAATCTACGTACTTATACCCTTGTCCTCGACGACGGACAGAAATCATGTTTCCGAGTCTAAGATCCCTTCATCCTTTTTGAGTGAGTTTAGGTCTGGTACTAATACAGTTATGAAATGTTATAAAGAATTAACGTACTGGGTGAACTCTTTGGGAATGGATGGCACCAGGAGGTAACTCTCCCGACTCCCGACCCTCCCTCACCGGACGTTTCCCGTCACCTACACTGAAACTTTCCTGTAAAGGTTTCGATCACTTCACTTTTCTTCGTCGTCCCTGTTGTCGTCTTCGTCGTCCGAAGTATTTGAGTCTTGGTTTGGTCAGACCCTCCTTGTCTACGGAAGTAGTCTCGTCTCAGGTTGAGTCCTTGTCTCTCCAACAAGGTGGACGGTACTGGAACAGACTTAGGGAAATGTTCACTTGATGACCTAGTTTTACTGGAGTTTCCAGTAAACCCCTCCACGGACATCCATTCTATTGGTCCCAAGAAGGAGTCGGAATCGGTTTTTTTTTTTTTTTTAACCGAACCATACCTTTACGTTATTTGGATTTTCGCCATCCAGGTAATGAAAAAGAGAGTTCTAGCTGTAAATAGTTATTTATAGTCAAATACGGATCGGATCTGTACACGATAAATCAGTATGCACAGTGTAAACGTCATTCTTACAAGTGACTAGTTTTTTTATTTTATTTTTTATTTCGTCTAGTAAATTTAATTTATAAAAGAGATAAACTAAAGTAAAAGGTCGACAAAATTGAATTATCTTAAAAAAGGAACTAAAGTTTGATATATTACGGAAAACCGACTTTCTACTAATAGAAAGGTCGGGTTACCGGAAAAAGACAGTTACCGTTAATTTAGGTGTCTCTACTAAACGAAAGACAAACTCTAAGAACAAAAGGACGACGTGTAGTCTTTAAACGAGTTCAGGTGGTTTAAAACAATCCCTTTAAAATAAACTATTCCGTCCTAGGTTTTAAGAGTTCAATTTTTCGTTTACCGAAGTCCCGTATTGGTGACGTTCTACAAAATAATACATTAATAATATGTCGAAACATGTATAACTATTCGACGTTGGTTCTAGATGACCAAAAACAAAAGAATTTTACATAAAAGACCCTAGTGTGTCGAGGGTAAGGTTATATTTGGAGGTGTTTCTTTAAACCTATAAGAAATGACAACTCACCGATGTATAAGAATTGCACCCCAAAAATTTAGAGTAACACAGTTTACTAATAATAGATGATGAGTCACTCGTGTCCACTTAGAAAATCCGTTGTCACTTGTTTTAATATCCGGACGTCCGATAAAAAATTGGATGTAAAATTTCAACAAAATTCTGACACACATACACACATACACACACACACAGGCACATACACGGGCACGTGCGAGTGTGAGGTAGTATAGGCTGAGAAACGTTGGGGTACCTGACATCAGGAGGTCCGAGGAGACAGAATAGGACCGTTCTTATGACTTCACCCACCGGTAAAGGAGGAGGTCCCCTAGAAGGGCTGGGTCCCTAGTTCAGGTCCACAGAACGTAGAGGACGTAACCGTCCTCCTAAGAAGTGGTGACTTGGTGAACCCTTCGGGTAAAGTTTGGTATTTTTATTGGTCTAGCTCTTTGTTTATTTTCCGAAAATAAGAAGGAAAAAAGGGTAAAGATTTGGTACGTTTGGTCAACATACACAATTACGTGAAAAATTTTACCGAAAATTCAAGAACTTTAAGTTTGGAAAACAAAATGAGTGACTTTGTGTATGTAAGATTAACTAAGGCACGAAAGTATGTTTTACAGTGAAAAAAGATGAACTAAAATAAGTTGTTAGGTTTGCGTTACTGGTCACTCCAATACTAGTCACTTCAGTACTGGTTACTACTTATGAATTACATTTACGAGTCTTTCTTTCTTCTTTTTTTTTTTTTATATATATATATATATATATAAAATTTTGATAAGATCTCAGTCCAGAACTTCATCCCCCTCTTTAACAAGGGTTTAACAGAGTAGGATTGAAGGTCTTTCCTTTCTGTTTAGTCGTAGTGAGGTAGTATGGGTGTCTTCAATGGACCGGTTCTTTTAGATTTTACAAAAAGAGGTAAAGTGAAATCGACTCCTGATCTGGAGACCTAAAAACAAAAAATAGACTCATATTGTGTACGAGGGTGCACGGTGGTATCGTCACACCTGTTTCGATAAATTGACATTGTTCTTATTGTCGACGATGAATAATTTGAAAAGGAAGGTCCTTGACTTGATTCACGAAGTGGTTTTTGAGACACACACACACACACACACATGTGCGTACACCTCAGGACGGGGTTCCGGTGTCCCCGTTCCGGAACGTAGTTCCGATGTCTTCGTCTCGGGTCTTGGTTCCAGTGGAGACTTTGACTGACTCGGAGAGACATTAGTGACGGTTTTCGGGGGACTAGTAGTGGTCGTCCGAAGGACTGAGGTATAATCATTTTTTACGGATAGGGTCATGAGCGGTTACCGTAAGATTGGTTAGTGGATTACGGTGGTAAGGTCGTCCTTAAAACAAATGGAACTCTGATATTTTTGACCGATAATTGGGTACTTTCGTGACCGAAAGGGAACTCGGGTGGGTGACAAGATGATCATAAACCAGTCGAGAGGGATCGGACAGTCCTCCACAGTCGGTAGGCGAGAACCTCATGGGTGCAATAGAGACGAGAAACAAGAATTATTTGAGTGAGGAAGGACGTTATACGACACAGACCTTTAAGAAAAGGTTGGTGTAAGTCCGCCGGTACAGTTACGTGTATCCACTTGAGTATGTATGTACGTGGAGACACATAAATTAAAAGTATCGTTGGGGTACTTCCTCAGAATGGTGGAGGTAATATTCGTAGTCTTATTATTTCGAACGGTTCAAATTCGTTGAATAGATTCTTTTACGGACTTCATCTTCAATTAGGGTACGGATAGACTAATTATCAGCTACGGGACTTAGAGAGGAGGTTTCCGGGTATAACATAAACAAAATAGAAGGAATAAAGAGTTCACGAAGAGTCAGTTCTTATACCCAGAGGTCGGGGTCTCAGTAACCGTATTCCAGAGGTAAGATGACCTTTGAGTCTCGTTTTGAAGTTGAAACCTCGAAAGTCCGTGAAGATCTTAAAGGGTCCTACCTTCAGATGTACCGTGAGCTCTACTGTGTAGCGTATACAAGAGACTGTTAGTGAGTATGGACCCTCAGTCCCCTTTTCTTTATTTTATTGTTGTTGGTCACAGATGTAGAGAAGTTGGAAAGAACATCCGAGTCTCCTTATCAATCAACGAGAGTGATGAAACTTCGACCAAGGTTTGTGTTGAGTTTGGTGTTTTATACTATTTTGCGATCGTAGAAGACTCTCAGTCTTTCACCAAAGTACGTTTAGATTTCCAGAGTAACGTCATTTTTAGTGACTATACAAAAGTTTTTCCTTTTTCAACCTTTAAATGTCAAAACTTTTCACGATAAAGGGAGGTACCGTGAACGTATACTATCTCGTGAAACGTTAGTACGTGTTCCAGTAATTTCGCAAAACGATTACATGTCTAAGTGAAGCTAATTTTTTTTTTTTTTGAAAGTTCCTTGTTTTTTCCACTGTTGACTCGTCTTCAAAAGAAATTAAACATCCTTACTTTTTCTCTCAAGAAGAGATTTTGTTGTAGACACACTGTGACAACTCTACGTGATAGACAAAGTTCGTGTTTCCTAAAACATACTGATAAACAATGTTTGACATCAAATTGGAGGAGTTTTGAGTAAGAGATGACAAGTTTCCTGAAAACTAGATAAAAAGTAATATTGTACAAAGTAATATTGTATATTGTATATTATGATTTCACTTTAAAATTTTCCTTTTTCTTCCTTAAGGGACCACCAGATTACTAATCCTGAGGTATGTAAGTGACGGTTCCAGGATCCAAGTTTGGGACCAGTCTTCGAATTCTAGGGTGTTCGGAAAACCGTATCGGTTTTTTTTTTTTCTCTCTTAGTCCGTATTAATGTCGAAAGGAAATAGGATGTCGTTTCGTCCCCACTTTTCTCGACCGGTCGGAGGATGGAACTTCTGTGATTCTATCCTTCTACCTCAGAGACTCTTAAAGGTTTTATCATGAAATGCATAAAACGAGTAAAAAAATTTTAAGTATTAAAAACTCTTCAATAATTTTTGGACTTAATCATTTAAGGAAAGAGTAAAAGTCTTATGTACCTTTGTTGAAAGGATGAAACTATCACCTTCTTTCCTTTTTCGTTTCTTTCCTTTAACAATTTTCGGTATTTATAATCATCACCGAAACAGGACTTGTCAAACTTTGAAACATAGAGTTTGTCCCGTTTATTTGTATAGGACTTTATCAAATTCTGTTTCAGGTAAAAGTAAAAAAATGGTGGTTGGTTTTCTCGAAAGAAACACCAGTGTTTACGTAAGACGAAACGACTACTTTTGTCATCCGACCACTACTACAATGATTAACAATTTTGAGGTGGTATACGGATAAGATATGCTTTACGTAATGTATTTAATAGAGTAAATTAAGAGTGAAATGCATATTTCTTTGATTACGAGTACTCATAGTGTCGTGGTTGGTCCTTAGTTGGTTGGTTGTCTTGTGTTTTATAACCAATCCGGTGTCAAAACCAAATAAATTTTATCCATCAGCTGGATTACCTCACTAAAATACCGACAGTGTCCATCATTGTCTAACTCCGTCTCGACTACCTCTCTTTCTTTCGGTCGGTTTAGATTGACCGTCCTATCAACGAGACGTTCCACGTCGTACCAGTGCCGGTTGACACACAGTGTAAAGTATTCTAGAGGTCCAGTCGTTCTTTGTTGATTAGGACCCTTTTGTAACCCTCCCTCCCAAGGAGTGAGAGGGAATGAATTTACGGGAGGAGGAGGAAACTACTCCTGTCAACCCTAACGAAAGTGTGTTTGAGAGGTAATCAAGAAAGGTAGTCAGTAAGTTAGGGAGCCAGTGAGGTCACCCTGATTGACGAGTGGAGGAGAAGTCGTTAGATATTGATAGTGAAGGGGACCTGAGTCGAGAGTAGCAGGTCTTTCGGAAAAGACTAGACGACTAGCGAGGAGTAAGAAAGAAAGTAGTATGAGATGTCTTGAACCTTACCACAAATGGATTGGTCTGAGAGTCAAGACATTCAATGGGTTGGTCTGACATTCCCGGTCTTAAGATGAAGAGGACAGAGAGGTCCACGGACAATTTAATTACGTGAGTACTATTAAAATAAGAGAAAGTCCAATTTCTACAACTTACGTCTCCTATACTGAAGGTTTAGTGTGATTAGCTAGTTCTATGGACACTGAGTCCCTGAGAGGAATTCTGACGAATTACGTAATAAGTCGGCCACATAACTAAGATAAAGGGTAGACATTATTTACATGTAAGATAGAAGGGTTTGTTATAGAGTCATTTATCTTCTATTAAGTTGAAGTGAATTTTGAAGAGCGACCAAAGATACTTGATGATTTCGTGAGTGAAAAATACTCGAGACTCAAGGACCCAGGTGGTTTTAAAACCAGATACTTGGAAGAACTAATGTAGAGAGATTTAATACTGTAGTGAAGAGTAATTCATTAAGATGGGTAGACATAATAAAGTCGATTGGACACGACACTACAGTTTGTTTGGGTCTAAAGAACCACCAAAATTACATCGAATTTTGAAACCCAAACCGAGTGTGTTCAGGAACGACACCACTCGTTCCAAGAGGAGGTAGGTCAGTTCTTGTCTACCTCCTCTTAAGTGACGGACGTGGATTTTCCCTGAGTACAGAGAAAGTGAAATCAGGTAACCAGTCTTTACCAGTGTACCAGGGTTGGGTGAACATTCCCTTCGACCCTTTACAGTCTTTCGTGTTTCTGAGAGTTATTTGTAAATGATTGTCAGACACTGTGTGGTAGGAAGTTCCGGGTTGAGTCTATGGAAAAGGAGGTGTTCCAAAAGAGGTTAGAAGTGGGTTTATTTTCACCAGAGTAGAAGTGAGGTTGAAGGGTTGTGGGGTGACCAGGGCCAGGTATAAAAGGTATAAAAAACATATGTGACGATATCTACCTTATACGAACAAAATGGGTGTGAAAAGTTTGGGATTTGAGGAATTTCCTCTACTGATACTGTATGAGTCGAGAAATTCTAGGGAAAATTTTAGATCGTGACGAGTTCCTACGAACGATTTAAGTGTTCTTAGTCTCTGGTCTCTACCGTCTTTAGGTTTTCGTGGAAACTCCTTTGGTTTCTCCCCTTTCTCGTCGTTTCAAATAACTTTAAGTTTTCGTTTTCATAGTACGAAGGAGTAAACGAGGACAAATCGCCCGTGTCTTTCTACCGTAGCAAACTTCTGCAGTCGGTACTGACTTGTTATATAATCTCTAACAAATTATAACTGTCAAATTTTTTTTTTTACAAGAAAACTTGTCAGAGGAGGTTCAGTCTCGAGAGAGAGGGTCGGGACGAAATTTTCAATCTTCCGTCAGAAGACGGGTAAGGTTTAGTGGTCTTCACTTCATAGTTCAACATTTATGGGAGGTCACTGACTGACCCTCTCGACCATGTTCAAAAAAGGGAAGATGAAACGTGTTTCTTTTCTGTCATTTTCAAGGAAGTCGCTCGACGGTTCCACGAGGGTCCGGTAACACGTCTTAGTAACAGTCCAATTTAATCCCTCATGTCTGAGGTACTCACATTTTTTTAGTTATGAACTACCTTCTAACGAGGGGCCTTTTAGACAAAACTAAGGTCCTAATTAAGCACTGGTTTCCGAAGACGTTTTACTGTACGGTAATCAGTCTTTTACTTGTGTAAGATAGGAACTTTAACCTACCTTTATACAGTCGACTAACTGGGTAAGTAAGAGGAGTGAGAGACCCGTCTTTCTCGCCCACACCATCGATACACTTGATCACGGGGTTTGGACCAGGTAAAAGTTTTGTCCTATTTTTTTTATGTAAGACGATTTCAGGTTACACTTAACCCTCATCAGAGGTCCGGTAACAACCTTTCGATAACGTTTACACAAAGCAGTTCCGTTCACGTAAACAGACCTTCCGGGCTGAGAGGACTCAAAAGATTCGGAGTCTTATTTGGGATGATTTTTAGAATTTTATTTTGTTCCTAAAACGGGGGTTTCGTTACTGGACGTTATAATTACTGTTACATTACGGAAACAGTATATATTTCATTGTGAGGAGGGTAAGGACAGAGAATCCAAAGAAGTTGATTTTTGAAAACGTTCTCCGTTCAAGGTCGAGAAGTGTACACGATTACAGTAGTCAGAAGTCCTGAAAAGGGTTGACCACACCAGTCTAGACGTTGTCTCGACTTCAAGTAAGGTACCTGAGAGTCTGGGTATCTATAGTGACCGAAATAAAGGAAAATATCCACTTCAGACTAAGACTCCACGTAGTCAGTAGTAATCCTAACAAAGAGGTAGGGGATCTCACTACTGTCCCCGGGTTCTCAAAACTGGTTGGTGTACAAATTTCTGTGGTAAGACCCCCTGAAGGGACCACCAGGCACCAATTCTGAAGTTGAAGGTTACGTCCCCCATACCCAAACTAGGGACCATCTCCTTGATTCTAGAGTGTACGGAGTCCCGGTTTTTTGGTCTTGTAAGTTTTTGTCTTTGTTATAATATTACTTAAGTTATTTTTGAAATTTTTACCAGGTGTAATTTTTAGAAATTATTTTTTTTCTGTCGGAAGACAAGAAGAACCAGTGGTGGTTGTCGGAGTCTCAGGTTTGGGTGTGTCAGGTAACTTTCACCAAGAAAAAGTGAGTCCCCGTCTGTTGAAACGGTTGGAACAACAGGACGACGGTTCTTAGTCTGAAGGGAGTAAAGAGACGAAAGGTGGTAGAAGGGATTTTCTATGTATGGAGAGAGGAGGAGGAGGGGCTCAGAGGAACTATTCGGATAGTAACGGTTTTGGTTCCGTTCCTTCCCCTAACAAAAGTTTGCTGGTTCGAAAGGCCAGACGAACCATTCTGCGTGTGTGAGGAGCAATCGAACACCCTTATCCTCTCCTCTTGGTTTCCTTCTGTTTTGGGGGGTTTATACAGTTATTAATAGGTACGTAGGTGTCTGTGTGGGACCTCCTACGAGGACGGGGTAGAGACAACTTCGGGGAACGGGGACGGGGACGGGGAAGGGTGGTTCTGTATCCGGAGTGGAGGGTCACGTTTTCCTGTAAGATCAGATGAACGACTACAGAGATCCGGGCGTGTTGCCGACGATTGTCACAGGTTGTACGACTTACACATTTTGTCCTTCCCCCCCAGTGCTGTAACCTACAAACATAAGTAAAGCGACCCTCTCCTTAACGGTTCCACTTCGAGTGGAGGAAGAGACTCGTAGAAAGGGACGTCTAGGGTTTCTATTTCCTGCCGTCAACGTGGCGATTGTTGGTCCGTCGTCTTTGTCAGGGACGTCCTCTCCTGGCGTCCCGACTCGGAGTAGTGGGTACCGCTGAAGTAATCTTAGGAGAATGAGTCCTCATTCACCTCTACCGCCCTTTAACAGAACTTTGGGGTAAAATTTTTCTTTTCGAAGTTTTAACGGTACATCCACGGTTCCGAGGTTTACGAGACTCTCGAGGAACAATAGGGTCGAATTGTCGAGTGGGAGACCTGATACCGAGTACAACTGTTATAGGCTACAAGTCTCTCTTTTTCCTGGGATCTCCCTTTTTTTTGTCTGCTTTCGTGGGTTACCTATCGTGCGGTCGAACGTCAGGGTGTATTTCGTAGATTAAGGGTATCAAGATAAAGGAACTCCTCGGGGATCGGGGAATTCGTGGGTTTAATCACTGGAGTCCCGTGTTAATACTGTTACACTTAGAAGTGAGGAATTTTTTCACACCTAATAACATTTCGATTTATTTTGATCCATTGATTTGTTTCAATATACTACGAAGGAGTGGGAGTGAACGTTTGCCCCTCTCTTTTCCGTGTACTCTGTAGGTGTACAAGGTCATTGTGTGTAATTAGGACGAATAAAGAAAAACGTGACAACGTCCATACGATCCTGTAGTCTTTTATTCTAAAGAATCGTTTACCTTTCTCTTGACACTTATAGGTCAGGGGTGATCTGTACTTTCTTGTCAAAGTTGACTTTAATTCTGGTATTGAAGACTTTAGAAAGGGGCTCATCTACTTCTAACTTCTTCAACCATAGTATTAACTAATGTGGTTTATAAAGGTGGAAGCGAACTCTTAGAATTCGTAAATCTGAGTCAATGACTTTTAGACAGAAAATAAAGACGAAATCTTGTAGTGGAGGTTTGTGATCTTTATGTAGGTTGGAATGGTGTCATATTGTGTCTCTGACCCTGGGACTTATTCCTTGGATCTTCACACCTGAGACCGGTTCAGTAGGTGATCAAGGTCTTAAGATCCCGGAAGATGTTTCATATCTTGAAAAGATTTGGTGTCTATTGACCTTTCTAAAAATTTAGGACAAGAGTCTTGAAGACCATAGGGGAAAACGTCTGTGTAACTTTTTCTCCACAAAGGTATGTGTTACGTAACTTCTACACCATGAACTTGTCCGTATTCCTCCATTTACTTTCTTCTAGTCTAGACAATCAAGAGGTTTACACTAGTCAGAAGTTACCATAATTGTTTACTACTGGGTTTTGTGACTAAGAGAGACTAAGACAGTTGAGATTTTCCGTTGAATTACGGTTGTAAGAACTAGCTGATTATTACAAACAACTGTCTCAGATTTATTGTCACGGACACATATAAGAGAAATCTTTAAAAATAACCTCCTATCAACTAAATGTTACAATACAATCAAAGTCCACATATCGTTTTACTAAGTCAATATGGGTATTTTCATGGATAAGAAAAAGTTTAAGAAAAGGGTAAATCTAATAATGTCTTATAACTCGATTCAAGGGACACGGTATAGATCATCCAAGAATGATCAATAGATAAAATATATGTCATCACACATACGTAATTGAGGTCAGAGGGTCGAATACGGAGGGTGGAGAACAGGGGACCATTAGTGGTTTGATTTAGAGGGACGTCCTCAAAGGCAAAACTTCGAGTAAATCTGTAAAGACTTTTCTTAAGCAAACACCCGAAAAGATGAGACAGACTATTTCCTGTTACTTGAACTGCACACTGAAAGGTAGTGTCAAACGTCTACATCAAGTGTCCTCAATTACTGAAAAAAAGAGAGGTTAAAGTGGACCATTCTATTTTCGCTCGACGTGATCTCAAAGGGATATGACTCCACTGGTCAGTTATGAAACGACGACCGAGACAGTTACGGTAGTTTTATAACAAATTATTAAATCCTTGTCGGTACATTAAAAGAAGAGATCGTTCTCGTTTAATCCGTGAATGATTTATTAACTGATTTTATGAATTAAGATCCCTACAGAACTCCTACACGATAATAGTTTTTCTTAAATTTTATTTTAACAGGAGGTTGAGAAGTCGTGTACTGAAAGTAAAAGTACAATAAAAGTACAGACCAGTACTTTTAATGATCTGAAACAGGGGAAGATCGGACTAAGGGAATAAGCGTTCACCAGATGGTCACAGACATGTACCACACACCCACGACGGGGACCAGTTCTGGTCAGTCTCTCTACCCGACCCTGAACTTACCCAACCTGTTTCGGGGAGAAGAAGTTCAGACAGGGTTGGTCCTTGTGGTTACCCGTGGTTCTTCAAAGGCAAAAATCTCAAAATTAGAGTTTATTACTCTACGACAGTAGTTCCGGTGAATCTGAACCTTGCGAAAAGTGGACCGGCAGACGATTTTATTCACGAGGGAGTAGTCGTCCGACAACCCGACTCTAGCTAGATGAGTCAGTCCGGGAGAGAATTTATAGGATGTACGTCCGGTAGCTCCTTAAAATGAATTGTGAATTGAAGACTTTACGGGGCCCATCTGGGTGTTAAGTACCCGGTCGTATAATTGGGTACTGAAATGTTCAATTTTCCCACCTTCCATTTCCATATAGTAGAAGACAGAGATAAAGTTGTTTATCTACGAAAGAACTTATACGAAAAGAGGTAGCTGCAGGAGACGGTTTTCATATTCAAGTTACTATTATGAATTTAATGAGTTTATTCTATCTAAAGACGGGGAGAGGGAGGGAGGGACAGACAGAGAGGGAGGGAACGAGTGAGGGAGGGAGGGAGGGAGGGAGAGAAGGAAAGAGAGAGAGAGTAGTGTCCTTGTCTCCACTCGTAGTTGGTAGAGAGCTATGGTGGGAGCGGGAGAGGGAGGGACCGAGGTGTGTGTCGAAGAGATCCTCGACTGTAAACTTCTTTCCCAAGTAGCACACTTCCCCAAGTCATGACGAGGTCGGGGTACCCGTCGTACTGACGTCCCAACAAGATCTTAGGAGTTTGGTACCGGGTCAATATCTTTGGGTCTTTAATAAAATCTCTGACAGAAATACCTACCTCTATGTCTGTAGTCTTAAAGTCGTCTCCCGTTACAAGATTGTTGCGAATGGGGAACCCAACACTTTAGGTCCGATGAGACATATATGTCTTGGTACTGTTTTATGTGTGTAGTATGGTTAGTTCTATTATTTTCTCGTGAACGTCGAAAAGAACTGAGAGAGTTCCTTGTACTCGCGAGATATCGGGAAGAAGTGAGAAATCTGGAGGAAGAGAGATCGGACGGGGTCCAATGGAACCGTGGGTGGGGGTGGGTACTTCTGAAACTGGAAACAAGGGAAAAGAAAAAGGAAAAGGAAAATGGTGATCGGGTCAGAGAAGATGGGGTAGTATTTTCGGACACTTGACCCAACCACCTTTGTCGTCTTCCATTATTTATACTTCAAGCACAAGACCACTGCCTTATGTCTGTTATTTATTTATTCGTCATTTGGTTTTAATAGTCTATTTCACACAAAAGACCGACTGTGTCATGAACTGACGTTTCTTTCATCTTCCACCATTTTAATTTTTTTGTTAATACTCTCGACCACCCCCTTCACCCCGTCACAGTGTTCTATTTGTAGAGACTCCTTCACTGAAATTTCGACTACAGATTTACTATCCTCTCCTTGAAGGGACTATCAGATCACCGATTCTAAGGTGTGAGGGTTATGTCCCGAGGGTCCAAGTAGGAACCAGTCCCTTGATCTAGAGTGTACGGTGGTGATTTCTAGAGTGTAAGACGTTGACTCAAGTGTACGGTGTTGGTTTCTAGACACACGACGTTGATTCTGGTCCACGTCAGTTTCTTTCTTTCTCTCGTTACTGTTCTCTTTCGGCACGAACGTTTGTCGACTCTCTTTTCGAAAGATCCTTATACCTTGTCGATCTTGTCGTACGGATTTATTCGAATTTCTATTTTATTCAAATTGTATTACTATCATGACATCGTCTCCTTCTCTCTTTACGGACCTTGATTAGACATCTTGACGGAGGAAAGAGGAGGAGTATCGTTACAGGACTTCGGACTTACGTAGACTCCATCGCCGTGGTTTCCTCGTCTACATCATCCAGAATAATGAGAAGTAGTCACAAGAGACGTGGGATTTCCTGAGGTAGGCGTAATTTGAGTCCACGACAGGGGACTGAATAAAATCGGTTACTACACACTAAACGTAGTGAAGGTCCGTTTTCGGAAATATCAGTTTACGTGCAGTAACACAGGAAGGAGAAAGGGGAGACGGTCCAGTGGTGACCATAAGATCTTTTGTTGACGGGAATATCTAACTCAGGATCTTACTCTGTCACTACGTCTTGTTTCGGGAATTGGTCGCGTGATACTTTCGTTGTACTCGTTCTTCATTTGAAGGCAACAAAATTGTAGGTGTAATTCCCCAATAAACAATAACGTCGTATTGAAACTGGTCGGATTGACTATGTCTCAGGAACTCGTTATGGGATTCTACTGAGGTTGAGATCTATTTTCAACAATGGGTTGACCGGAGAGTCTTGGTCTCGATATTAAGATACGTAAAGGTTATTTTAAAGTTGTCAACCCCAAAAAAATCTTTATCTTTTTGATTAAGACTGTAAGTGTCTCTTCATGTTTTATAATTATAATAGAACTTAGTGGTTTGATTGATACTTTCGCTAGTTATCAAACCTTTTGATTGTGACGGACTAAAGTTCTGTGACATTTTTACTTGACAATCAGTGAGTCCTCGAGAGGTCCGAGGAGACAGGTCTTAAGAGGTCCGTTCTCATGACCTCACCCATCGGTAGGGAAGAGGTCCTTCTGTCGTATTTCGATATCGTTACTTCTGTTATACCGTAACCATAATTCTAGTTATTTATCTAGTCTTATTTCTCATTTCTTTATCTGGGAGTGTATGTTCTCGTTGACTCACAAAATGTTTGTACGTTTCCATTGACCACCTCTTTGTTATCGAAAAGTCGTTTACAGGACTTTGTTAACCTATAGGGATACGGTTCTCTTTTTCTTTTTTACTTAGACTTAGGTGTAGAGTGTAATATAAATTTCTAATTAAGTTTTATCTAGTATCTGAATTACGTACGAAATTTTGTTTCGAGACCTTTCTTTTATGTACTCTTTTAAGAGATACTGCAAGTCAATCTGTCTCGAAAAAATTAATGTTTCGGTTTTTGGGTTATGTATTCTTTGTTTATTGATTTGACCTAAAGTAGTTTTAAACTTTGAAGACGAGAAACCTTCTGTGACAACTCTCTTACTTTTCTGTTCGGTGTTTGACTCTCTTTTATAAACGTTTAGTATTTTACCCGAAGGGAACACCGAGTGGACCATTTCTTAGGTGGACGTTACTCCCTCTGGACTCAAGCTAGGGACCCAACTCTTCTAGGGGACCTCTTCCCTTGCCGATGGGTGAGGTCATAAGATCGGACCTCTTAAGGTACCTGACATATCAGGTACTCCAGTGTTTCTCAGTCAGTGTTGACGCACTGAAAGTGAAAGTGAAAGTTATAGATGTTTTCCTGAACATAGATCTTTTATACGGTTACCTATTATAAAAATGTGGGTCTTCAATGTCTCTGAAAAATCCCTGTCCGTATCACGATTTACGACAGACTGTAAATTAGAAGTGTCGGGACACACAATCCTTTATAAACGGTGTAAAATGTTTCCCCTTTTATTTAGAACCTTTTCAAGTGGACCTAATGAGTAAATCAAAGTGTTGTTGAGTCCTATCCGTCATTGTCTTTGGTCGTCTTGAGTGACCACAGGGCGTCGTCTTCACACAAAGGGCAAGTATGTCAGTTGACACCGAGGTCCACTGAGAGGTTCCGGTGACAAGAGGTGTGTCTCTGAGACAGGGTCCGTATCAGACCTTGTTTTTCGGAGTTTTCACGTCTTTTCTTACTTCGGACGTTCAAAAGGGTGGTCGTTAATTTTTGAAACTGACCCTTTAATGTACAATGTAGATGAATGTTCCGTAACCGGTCTTAATCAGTGTATCTGGGTTGATTGAAGTCCTCTTTTTATAGGTGTACCCACGGGTCTTTCTTCTCTTGACTTAGACCCACTCGTAATCTTAGGACAACATATATCCTTTGTAAATCCAACATAAAATACATTGTCCAATCTCTTTGGTGAAAGAGGATGTTGCTTTCGTGAGAAGGAACTACATCTGTCACCAGAAATATCAGAGAAGGGTTACGAGAACAAATCGTAGAATCTTATCGCAAACTATCGTTTCTATGTCCAAAGGTCTTAAAACTTTAAAAGACGAGAAGAAGTAGCTATCTAGGACTCCCCTAACGTTTTTTAAATTCGGTGTCAGTCTGTATTGAAACGTTGACTTTTTGTTGTCGTTGTTCTAACCTTCCCACTTCTCTTTTCTCACTGAGAGTGACAATTACATGCAAATCTATAAAACCGAGACTAAAATACGTTTAATAGGGAGTACGGACACCGAGGATCTTAATAGATCTCTGTTAGTCTCCTGTTTCTGTTCTAACATTTGTATTTGGTCCTCTCCGACCCAGTGAACGACTTGTAGACATCCAGAAGAACGACATGGTTAGTTGATCCTTACTTTCGGTAAAAATACCGGTCCATTCACATCATTTAATCTGTTTTATTAATCCAAACGTAAAACGTCTTAAAACTGTTCTTAGTAGTCTTTAGATTATGTGTAATACCTAAAGTATTACCCTTATAATATATTTTCCAGATAGTTTGAATGAACCAGAGTCGTTACACAACTGTAGAACTCTTTAGGATTATGAGCCGTTTTTGTGTCAAGTCCTTTGCCACGGGACCTCTCTAACTTTACTCTATAATCAAGAGGGTGTGTCAGAAGAGGGGTATGAGATTAGTCGTGGTAATCGTGGTGACGTGTGGTTCTCGACTTTGGTGTTCGACCAAAGTACTTCAATTTACACGGGGCCACCGTCAGTAGAAGGACCTATGATTATAGAGAGAGGAGAATCAAGACCGACTAACCGGGTCCGACCTCGTATAAGTAGAGGTCGTCTCTTCGTGACTCAACGGGACAAAGTGAGGTGTAGTAGTTTATGAGTAAGGTTTTCTCGAGTGTGTATGATCTATGACGTACGGAGATCCGACTTGGGGTGGGTTCAGAGAAGTATTCCTTTTAAGAGTTTCGATAAGAACCCGTTTACAAGGTACTACTGAATTGTGTTCCGAATTCCAATTCTTATTCCACACGGATAAACCGTTAGGTGAGGTCATGAGAACGGATCTTTTAAGGTACCTACCTCCTCGGACCGCCCGATGTCAGGTACCCCAGTATTTCTCAGTCTGTGCTGACTCGCTGAAGTGCTGTAGTACTGTGCCGTAAAAGGGACCACCGGGTCTTGTATTTTCACAGACGGATGTTACGTCCTCTGTACCCAAACTAGGGACCCAGATCTTCTAGGGGACCTCTTCCTTTACCGTTGGGTGAGGTCATGAGAACGGACCTTTTAGGGTACCTGTCTCCTCGGACCACCCGATGTCAGGTGTCTCAGTGTTCCTCGACCTGCGATGACTCGCTGAAGTGAAATACCTAATCACCCCGACACGTCACGACCTTGTCGAAAGAATAGAGACGTAAGTTTACCCATATAGAAAGGAAAAGAGGAAACGAAAAGTGAACAGAAGAAACGTGTCGATAAACATTCCGGAGGAATCTGTCGGTGAAACGAGGAAACGTAAAGAAAAGGAACCCCTACCAAAACTAGGGACAGAGGACATGTTACAGTGTTTGGATGTAGGTATCAAGAAGTCCGTGAGACAGATAGTCTAGATTAGGGAACTTAGATAAACAGTGAAGGTGACATTTTAACATTCCCTAAACTAAATCGAGTATGGACTTACCAGATCACCAAAAGGGATGAAAGAAGTTATATTCAGACTTAAATCGTTATTCCTCAAGTACTAGACTCGGTGTCAGTCGAGGACCAGAACAAAAACGACTGACATATCTCAAAGAAATAGGAACCGACGTTTCTTATATTAGTTAGGCTAAAGTCATAACTGGTAGACCACTACAGATACAGATCTCAGAAGAGAACACAACAACCTTCTCCTACAAACGATACTGTTCACACAAGAAAATCGTTTTGAGGTTTTCGGAAACGGGACGAAGTAAGACATAAGGTTCCGGTTTAAAGGGACAATGAGGTTTACAAAGAAGTGAACCTCATCAGTACATACCTACACTCTCAACCTGATATTTCTTTCGACTCACGACCTCTTAACTACGAAACTTTGACACCATAACCTCTTCTGAGAACTCTCAAGGAACCTGACGTCCCTCTAGGTTGGACAGGTAGGATTTACTTGAACCAGGACTTATAAGTAACCTTCCTGACTACGACTTCGACTTTGAGGTTATGAAACTGGTGGACTACAATTCTTGACTGAGTAAACTTTTCTGGGATTACGACCCTTTCTAACTTCCGTCCTCCTCTTCCCCTACTGTTTCCTATTCTACCAACCTACCGTAGTGGTTGAGTTACCTGTACTCAAACTCATTCGAGACCCTCAACCACCACCTGTCCCTCCGGACCGTACGACGTCAGGTACCTCACCATTTCTCAACCTGAGTTGACTCACTGACTTTACTTGACTACCTAGTTACCTGGTAAACATTCTGATTAATCGTTTATCTAAGTTTGTAGAGTTTGAACTCTAAGTACGAGGTTTCGGTCGAGTGTGAAATTTATCGGATAATGGAAAGAACACACATACGAACCAGTGAGTCAACACAGGCTGAGAAACGTTGGAGAAACTGACATCGGGGGGTCCGAGGAGACAGGTACCTTTAGAGGTCCGTTCTTATGACCTCGTTCATCGGTAAGGGAGAAGATCCCCTAGAAGGACTGGGTCCCTAGTTTGGGTGTAGAGAAGACATAGGACTTAACGTTTGCCTAAGAAATGGTAGACTCGGTGGCCCCTTCGGGCAATAGGAAGAATTGGTCGACTATTATATAAAAGTCACCGTTGTCAAACTGTTGGGTCCTCGTTACGACTGTTCCTCGGTAACAGACTCTTCGATGAGGATGTTTCTAATGTAGACGATCTACTCAACCTAAATGTTCTTGGGTTTTGAAGAGTTATCTCAAACAATTATATTAGAGATAATTGGTGGTGACTACCGAGATTATGATGAACGGAAGTTTAGTGGTAACAATTGGACAATCTTGTACTATTTATAAAAAATTAAACTTATATATAAAAAGATCTGTTTAAAGTGACAGGTTCTCGTACTAATAACCCTGAAGGGACCGTCAAGTCACCAATTCTGTAGTATAAAGGTACGTCCCCCACTCCCAAGCTAGGGACCAATCCCTTGATTCTAGGGTGTAAGGTGTGTCGTGTCGGTTTTTTTTTGATTCCTAGGTATTAACGAAATCTTACTTTTATATCAAATCAAAGGGTAGAAACTCTAATGAATTTGGTATTGATAGTCCGATTCAGTAAGTGGGATATACAAATAACCATAAGGACGGACAGACGTCCGATCGTCACACCTGGTCTCAGGGTAGTGATTGGACTCTTCGACTGTTGGGGAGACCCGGAGGTAAAGGATTAGACGTCTTGTCTCTCGTAGTGTTCGTACAGTTAGTGGAATGTCCCAGATGTGTATTCTTAATATGTGTTAAATCTGGTGATAAAATGGATTTCTTCCCACTTTCCTAAGACTTACGAATTTATATATGTATATACAGGAGATGAAACCTAAAATTTTTTATTATGTGTACAAACTGTTCAAATATACTAACGGGTCAGGGGTCCTCAACAGGGTTTGTATAAAATTAAATAAATATTTCAAAATGATTCCCCTTCTTCTGTCACTTTCACTTTATCTTTGTGTGAATTCCAAAGAAAGAAGAGATAGAGGATCGAATAGGTCCTTTTTTCTTATATATATATATATAAGTTAATGATCGGATTGTCTCTTATTCCGTGTACCGAGACTGTTCCGTCGACCCCGTATCTCTCGGAGTGCAATATTACTTTGTCTTAGGTCGGGTACTCCGGTGTAGTCCCAACCTCCGAACCTCTGAGAATGAAAGACCGACCACAGACTCGACATTCTTTTTTTTTAGACATAATAGAGGTTTTTCTGTTTGTATATATATATTGTAATGGTATAGTTCCCCCGACTTGTTTTCTAGGATAGATACATAGGATGGAAACCTAGATTTATTTTCCTACGTTATATAGAGGACCTTCATATGTACTGAGGTGTCACGATGAGTCCGGGAGACAAGGTAGTGTGACTCACAGGGTAGTTAGGATGACCTGATGATAATGGGAGGTGGGGTTGACGGTGTGTGAGTGTGAGTGTGTATGAGAGTGTGTGTGAGTATGAGGATAAAGGATAAGGTGGTCTGGACCCGTCCCGTCAGTAATGTGGTTCGTCGTAAGTTTTATTGAAGTTTTAGTTCAAAGTATAAAAAAAAGAAACCTTAGGGAATCGTGTCGAGATTTTGAGCAATACTATATCTTTACGGACCTCTCTCGTCTCAGAAGTCTAAACCCACTATCCATGTCATAATTTATTTTGTTGTTGTTATGTCGACCAAGTCGATTACCTCAGTGTCGTCATTCGGACATAAGATGGTCCCCCTGACTCTAATGATTTTCTCTTTATTTTACGGAGTCCTAATTCGTTCCGAGATCGACAAAAGATGATCCTTTTGAAGTTACCTCGACTTACAAGAATTGAAGTTTTTAATGAGTTGTTGTTGTTTTTTAACTTCTACTCCTCTCTCTGCCCTTCCCCCATCTTAAACCAACCCTTTCTCAACATTTCGTTGACTTCTGTCATCTGCACGTCTGAATCTCTGGCTTAGGTAAAAAGTTGGGTGATTCCTCCACGAGAATAATTGGTGTGAATAACACGGTACGTCCACTTAAATGGTTATAAAAACTATTGATTTTTTTCCACGAGGTAGAAAGTATGAGGAGAGATAGAACCACTTTTGACCTTTCGAATACTCTACAATTTTTGGAGGTGAGTTACAAATCATTCTCAATATTGCACTTCAAATAAGTATTAGCTATATGTACCCCAGACTAAGAACCTTTCTCTTTGTCCTTAATTATCAATGCAGAGAGAACGGTGTATTCACACTTGATTTCACTACATATGTTACACGTACGGTTGAAGTGTTGAGTGAAATGTGTAAAAAAACGTGAAGTAAAGGATTCGGGATTAAGATTAACGAAAAGAAAAAAATTAATAAATAAATAAAATATTGTGTGCCGACACGGCACACAATAGACATCGTACATTCTTAGAAATTAACTCCGAACACCCTGGGTCAAGGGACTGGTCCCTGACTTGGGACCCGGGGGACGTAACCTTCGAACCTTAGAATCAGTGACCTGGTGTGATTAACGAAAAGATTATAACACAGAACATAGATGACAACAACTGGTATAAATCTAATAAAAATTACCGAATTAGGTATTAAGAGTATAAATAAACACGGAAGTTTATGTAACAATTTAGGGAAAACCGAGTGGAAACAATGTCAGGTCTTCACATGTGTACTCACAGGTAAGTGCTGTAGTAATTAGTTTAGTCGACGGTACCCTTTGACTTACTATTGTCACCAAAAGTTGTTACCGGGGACCTCGATGACCCATAGTGGACTCTTGAGTAACAACAACAAGTCAGTGATTCAGTACAGGTTGAGAGACGTCGGGGTGCTTGACATCGTGTGACCCGAAGCGACATTTACGTTTAAGAGTCGACGAAAGGTGAGAGAGTCTTGATGACAAATTTTAAAAGATCAAGAAGGATTGTTCAATCGTGTTTAAATCGTCGAGTTTTGTTGTGTGTACATAAATAGAGTGTCAGAAGAACCTAGTCCTCAGTTCTTGTTTAACCATCCCAGGAGATGAGTCCTGTGGTGATCCGACTTTTAGTTCCATACAAAGTCTCGCCACTAGAGTGGACTTCGAACCTCAGAAGAAGGTTCAAGTGATCGACAACCTTTTTAAGTCAAGGAAACTCAACTTCCTGACGTCCACGAAAGTACGACCGACAGTCGTCCCCCGGTAAGGTCGAGGATCTCTGACGGGTGTATCAGAAGAGGTGTGACACTGTCAAACGAAGAAACCCCGGTCGTCCTATCGAGAACGAAACTTAAAGAGGACAGACGATTCTGCTTCTGTATCTTTTGGAACATTACAAATTTTCACTTTCACTTCAGTGAGTCAGCGAAGGCTGAGAAACACTGAGATACCTGATATCGGGTGGTCCGAGGAGACAGGTACCCTAAAAGGTCCGTTCTCATGACCTCACCCAACGGTAAAGGAAGAGGTCCCCTAGAAGGGTTGGGTCCCTAACTTGGGTACAGAGGACGTAACGCCCGTCTGTTAAATACCAGACTCGGTGGTCCCTTAACCCGGTTTTTCAAGTGAGTCCAAAAAGACATGGTAGAATGTCGTCTTGAACTTACCTGAAAAACCGGTTGTATTATTGTGTTACATTACACAACTAATAGAGTAGTGGAAACGGTGTGTTGTATTTGATCAGTTCATTTACTGTATCGTAGTATAGGTGTCAGGGACGGGTGTGAGCTCCCGTCCTTTACGACGTTCCCTCACCCGTAGAACCCTTGGTAGAGTCCTAAGATGAGCGGTATGGACAACTTAGTCTCATTTGTTAGAGGGTGGTGTGGACAACTTAGTCTCATTTATTAGAATTTAAGGTCTGACAAAGGGGTATGGAGGGGTGAGAAGTCGTATTTAGTCCTGTAAATTCACCTACTACATTAAAGTCCTAAGACAACTTACCTACGAACGAATCAGAAAGTTTTCTTCGAAAAGGGGTGTTTTCGTAACGTGATAGAACTCGGAGTACCCCTGTAAGGTGAGATACAGTCTTTAGCCTGAAAGGGACCGTCGACTTTCTTGTCTAGTTAGTTCCCAATTAATGTGTCGAGTAAAAGGACCGGGGGTACCCATATTTCCAATATCTACCGGTACATAAATACGGTGGTCACAATTTTTAAGTTGGCGCCGTAAATAAAGTTACTTGAGGAAACTGATGTACAATTTGTCTACGTGATTCCCTTATGTATTTTGTAATAGAGATAATCAAGTTTAAAACTGAGAAATTTTCGAAGGGTACTGACTTCCCTTTTACGTAGACATTATATGGGGCGACGGTAATGTTTATGTAAGTAATTTGATGTTCGTCGAACTGTTATTCACCCGTAATTCGTGTGTGTGTGTGTGTGTGTGTGTGTGTGTGTGTATGTGTCTCATCGAACTTACACCTTCAAAAAATTATCATGTAATACAAATTCTGACGTCTCAATAATTATCTGGACCTATCATGTATGTTTGATGGTTTCACGACGAAATTTAACATTGTTAGGGAAGTTACAGAAATCTACCAAGGATTCACGAAGATTAGGATTGACGTGTCACGACGGACCGTGACAGGTGTACCTGTTACCCGAAGACGAGGTAACCTGAGATTCACCTGTTTTCCCTCCGAATACAAGAACCTCCAGAAACAAAACAGGGACGGGTCAAAGGTCTTAGTTTAGAGGAAGACCCATCTTCACCCAAACATTCCTAAAGGGACCGTCAGGTCATCAATTCTAAGACACGAAGGTGACGTCCCCCGTGCTCCAAAACTAGGGACCAGTCCCTTGATTCTAGGGAGTATTTTATTTTAAATTTGCTTTTGGTTCAATAAAAAAATTTCGCCACAACATCATATTATGATTAAGTATACCGCCCAGGATGTAGAAATGGTTTTAGATGGGTGCCTCTTCAGAGACTTTCGTAGTTCAAAGACAGGCTCAAATGACTATACTTCTTTCAACGGAAACTTTCTTCCTTTTCTGTAAGGGATGCTCTGACAGACGTCACCGAAGTGGGTCAGTGGCGTACTCAGTCTTAGTTCGGTGGAAAGGACCACTGTCACACCGCACGGACACGGGGGTGTGGAACCATGTGATTCAGCCCACGTGATTCTCTTCAATCGACTAACCCTGGTGGAGGTCTATTGTGTGGGAGTCACGAAAAAGACGGGACGGCGGATCACCTTATCACAAGGAAACTTTAGTGGCTTATAATTCAACGTGGTTGTCTTTGGTGCCACGAAAACGTACTTTTCTGATTGACGATTTCTTTGTTGGAATCCCGGTGATACTCTCTTCACCAAAACGGATAATAGTGTTGTCAGTCCCTTCCTACGGGGATTTCCAAGTCGGGGACGGTCACACCTCTTAGTGACAAACAGGAACTTTTAAGTGGGTCTCCCCTCTGGGAGATCGAAGAGAGGCATCCCACACCTCTCGGGGTCCGTGTGAACAACCTCTGTGTCCCTCATATGATAGTCCTCGTCCTATTAAACTGTTATGGTCGTGGTCACTCAACCCCATTGTGTAGGGTCTGTCATTTATCTTGTAGAGGGACAGGACCTAACTTCGACCTGCCTCCTGTCCCTTTATCCTCGACAGTCATTTTTCCCTCAGTAGGAAGTAATGACCATGACTGATCCCATCCCCCAGTGGAGAGAACTTAATGTACGTAAAAAGTCTACTCCTCGACTGTGGATTTCTCAAACGTGGTGTCGACCCTGAAGGGACCACAGGTCAAGAATCCTGAGACACGAAAGTGTCGTCCCTGGTGTCCAAGTCAGGGACCAACCCCTTGATTGTAGGGTCTTCGGTTTTTTTATTCTCTCTCTCTCTCTCTCTCTTAAAATAAACATCGTGTCGTTCAATAACTATTACAGCTCTGTGTGAAACCGGGTGTTTGGGACACAAATAAAAAAGTTATACTAGAGGGGTAAAATTTGGGTGATACTTCCTTTGAATACGTCAGTAGTAAACGTTGTGTTCGTAGATATATATATATGTATTATAAATACAACATATGGAATTCGAATATGTTACAATAGACAGTTAATATAGAGTTTTTTGGATCATCTCCTTGGGATAGAATACGGAGTCTGTTGTACTTGTGTAGAAAGATCTTATCAAATCCCCGAAATTCACTTTCTGTAACGTCTTCGCGTCCCATTACTTACAAAAGAACATCTTAGTAATCGATAAACACCCTTCCCTAATGGAATCAGTGTAAGATTGGAATCTGAGTTGAGAACTTCTTCGAGTATTATAGGGAAGAAACCAAAGTGACGAGAGTACCCGACTTGCTCACAGTTAATCGTAGATTCACAGATTTATGGTTAAACTTTTCTCTTTCAACTTTATTTACTTCGTTTGTGTCTTCGGGTCCTCTTTTCCAACAGGGGATAATCGGTTCCTTACTGACAGGCCCAATGTGACTCGTCTTTCTAATCTTGGTTCGATTCCTGTAGCCCTGTTAATTGGGAGGACAGGAGGGGAGGGAACAGAGTCCCTCCTAGAACTTTGTCCCTCCTCGACCTCTCTCCTCTCTCCTAATTGAGAAAAGTCAAATTCAGTCGTTGAGTTAAGGACCACGATGACATAAACCCCCACTGGGGTGAGTTCTCCGAGGTGAGAGTTGGAGGGAGACTGTCCTCCTTTTATTATGTTTATTGTTGCGGTTGTATGAAACACATCTACGGTCCCAGTCTAGTCCGATCTGTTCTACCACTTCATAGGTAAGTCTCACTAAATGAACCAAGTCTTAAACCGGGGGTTTACACCCCTACTACAAAGGATAAGGAGATTTTCCCCCCGGGTATTGGTCAAGTGTTTTTAACGTACACTTAGTTCGTTAAACGTTCTACGGATTGAGACCCGGACGAAAAAATCACTTAAACTGAAGTCTTTTTCTTTTTAGCCTGTCACTGTCAAAGTCTGTAAAAATTTGATAGGGAGAAACGGGTAGGGTGAGGGTTTTCGTTGAAGGACATCTGGGAGAGAGAGTTACAAGGTTCTGGAGACAGATACCTTCGAGGAAGGTTCACTAACTGAGGGACGTCCTTATAAATAGTAAGAGATTGAACCATCGGACAACAGGTCCCAGTAACATCATAATGGTTTTCCATCTCAGGACCGACGAACGACGAATCTTCGGTTACTTGTCCGGTTCAACCACCTTTCCTTTCAGACGAAATAAAGTCTACGGTCGTTGACGTCCCCGCTTACGCCTGTGGACAGGTTTCCAACTAAGAGGGGGACGGATGTGGCTGTTCGTCTCTCACACGACACGACACAAATCAGCGAGTTAGTACAGGTCGAGAAGTGTTGGGGTACCAGACATCGAACGATCCGAAGAAACAGGTACCCCTAAACGGTCCGTTCTTATGACCTCACCCAACTGTCGGAAGACATTTCCTAGAAGGGTTGGGTCCCTAACTTAGGTCCACAGGGTGTAACGTCCGCCTAAGAAATAGTCGACTCGATAGTCCCTTCGGGATCGGGACTATTCGTTTCCCATTCTCGAAAATATCTTTCTCTCTCCCCAATGTACGTCTTTATCGTACCAGTAGAGACTGTCAGTAGAAGTCTAACCAGTAACCACCAGACTGGTCGTAGTAGAACCAACAAAATCCATGTCAATTAGAAGTCAAGGACCCAGCCAAACAAAGGTAAGGAAACTCCGGCTAAGAACCTTAATACCGTCGAATACAGTACCCATCTCAGACCAGTAGTACGTCAATTGAAGGAGTGGACCTAAAAGTTATAGATATTCTGTCGAGTGTCCTATACCGAGTCTTATGATAGATGTCGGGAACTCTTCCTGAACTGATACGAATTACTCGTGATAATAATAAACCAGAGAAACTGACAAAAGGACAAAAGGAAACAAAGACTTAAAAGAGTGAAGCGACTAATTAGAATAAGAGTCTGTTTTCCGTCCGACTTCTGTACCACCCCTTTCCTGGCGTCCCAGGACGAGGTAAAGTTATTGCCTAGAAAAGTGAAGTGGAGACGAGGAGGGGAAAGACAGGAGAACCTCCGGGTCACCTTCTGCAAAGGAAATTAAAAATTTAGATGGTAGAGATCAAAACTCTACACTAAAAAGGGCCGGGATCTCTTTTTGTTAAGACTCGTGTGACCTTTGAAGACCCTCCCCGTCCTCAACCCCAATTTGTTATTTTCGACTTAACCACCCTTGACACCGAGGTAGTGGGATATCACAAACTCGGACCTCACTACTTTCGACAAAAACGTGTTGAGGAGGACCTCTTCCTCAAAGTCTTGTACGATAAAAAAAGAGAACGAGGGGAGCAGGTCAGAGGTAAGGAACAACAACGCACATGCACGAGTTAACACAGACTGGTTACCTGAGATCGAGGCGGTCGGAGGAGATAGGTACCTAAAGAGGTCCGGTCTTGTGACCTCACCCAACGGTGAAGGAAGAGGTCCCCTAGAAGAACTGGATTCTAGCTTGAGTGTAGAGGACGTAGAGGACGGGACGTTCTACTAAGAAATGGAGAACTCGGTAACCCCGAAGGGTCCAGATGTAAGGACCCGTGGATGTTACCACGCTGGTTCTGACAGGTGAGGTTTTTCGTTGAAGTGGACTCTAAGAAAAAGGAAATCTTTTTGATGAAAAACCGGTGAACTCTGGAGTCCTTTCGATGCCGCATTGTTAGGTACGGAAGTTCTCACAGTGGAGAGGTCTCTTCCCTAGATCCATTAAGTTGTAACCGATAGGAATCGTAGCTGCCCATTGCCCCGTATCGTTCCTGTTACAAACGGGAAGAAGGGACATTAGGTGGGTGATTTATTGCTCGTAGTAGCAATACGAACAGGACCAGGTGTCCAATCTCGTGGTTTACCAGGTAAAGGTTCAAGTCAGGAAATCGCGGTGGACGACGATTGATAAGATCAGTGAGTAAATCGGTTATTTTATTTTTTGCCGAAATATACTATGTAAAGTTCAGGGTTGATGTATTTTCAGACAATTCGAGTGTATCCTTCCATTTTAAACCTGACTTATAGTTGTAATCATACCAGCAAGTAAGTCACTTAGTGTCCCGTACCAACAAACCTAAAAAAAAACAGTAGTAACAACGGTTGCCTTAAGATTTCTCCCCCTAAATTCTCTTACACAGATTCCATACCATTGAAAAAGTTTAATAGTTACTTGACCTGAACTATTCCGTGTTCATTATGAATTAACTTTTAGATTACTCATATCACAAGTAACAATTCCACTATTATTGAGTTTACTAATTTTACAAATTATTTTTCGTTCTAAAGGTAATAGGTATTGTTTGTGAATGCAAAGGAAAAATAAAAATATAAAATCCTACAAGGGTATTTATACTACCAACACGGGTAGAGAGGTATTCTTTTCCTTTTATGTTCTTTATTGTCTTCGACACTACTAAAGGCTTAATAGTGTCCCTGGAACTTTAATGGTAAGACTTTTATTTTGACAAAGATGTTTTCCGTTTTTGATAAGTCATTAGTTCCACAACATATACATATGTAGTTTTCGGTTACACATACAAAGTAATAATGTGAAAAAGGGGTTTGACTTACGGTGTTTGTAGAGATAATTAATTTGGTCTGAGACGATGTGTCCTTGCGTGAAATATTTACTTATGTATAAACGTTTAAGAGTGTATATCGGACAGGGTTACCGAGTTCCAGACTTCTTTAATCACTGTTGAGACTCACTATCCTACTATTCGTAGTGTAGTAAACTTTTTATTCAAACAGGGACCACATAACAAGATTTGTCTCACACCCCTGATTCTCCCTTAAATAATTTGTTTTCGTTATATCAGCTGAAACGTGGTAAATAATTATGACAGACCGGTCGTGGCAAGAATCACAAATTGTACATAGGAGAGTAAAGTAGAAGTGTTCGTGAAGTACTCCGACAATGTGTGGACTAAGAAGACTAAGGAACAGTGACTAATCGGGTGTGTGTTAACCACTTCCCCCCACTACACATATTGTGTAGTACGACAAAGTATGGACTAAAAAAGGGTCGTACAATCCCAAAAATTCGCTGGTCTCTGTCCGAAAGAGTGTTACTTTCTCCTCCGAACCTTTATTTATTTCTGAAGTTCTTTTTTCTTTTATATATAAGTTTACCTCCGACTAAATCTCAAAAGTTTTTGGTGATCAACCCACCCTAACTAACCCTCCACCCCTGACTGTATGTATAGACACATATTTTATCTATTGATTACTCTTGGATGACATTTCGCGTTCCTTGAGGTGAATCACGAGATACCGCTGGACGTACCTTTCCAGTGGTTCCTACTCTCCTATATACATATATATATCGACTAAGTGAAACGACATGTCGTCTTTGATTGTGCATTTCGTTGATACAACGACAACAAGTCAGTGGGTCAGTACAGGTTGAGAGACACTGGGGTACCTGACGTCGTATGGTCCGGAGGACAGGGAGTAGTAGGGGACTTCAAACGGGTTTAAGTACAAGTAACGAAGCCACTACGGTAGGTCGGTAGAGTAGACGACTGTGGCAGAAGAGGAAGACGGGAGTCAGAAAAGGTCGTAGGGACCACGACCTTTCGTTGATATGAGGTTGATTTTTTTTTTTTTGTTTGTGATCGAAAGGTAACACAATTACGTTAACCACTTCGAAGTCCACGATTACTTTTTCGGCACTTTATATAGAAGGAATAATTTTGACACGTCATTACTGTCAATCTTTGTTACGGGAGGCCCTACGTATTGGATACCAGACTTCCTGGGTGTTGACCTTCCTCCTTACAGTTCCAACGGTTCATAACCGATTGACATTAAGATCCACGGTTAGGGACATCTCTTACTGTGATCATAAAATAATCCTAACAATAATAAAAACAATCGCGAGTATCAGAGCATCCAATATAAAACAGACGGGGTTGGGATGAAAAGGGTCCACTGAAAATCATGTACCAAAAAGTCTTGTGTAAAAAAAGAAAGTCCTTACTCATCTACTATTTACTCTAATTCCGTCTTTGTATATGGTAGTAGTAAGGGTAAAGTGTCGACTTCTTTGACTCCGTGGTTCTTAATTCGGTAGAAAGGTTCTAGTGTGTCGTTGACATCCTCCTTCGCTTTTAATCCGATGTCCAAAACGAAATTTTTTTTTCTTTCTTTCTTTTTTGTAAACCGTCGTGGTGTGACGTACCCTTAGAATCAAGGGACTGGTCCCTAGTCTGGACGGGGTTAGGGGAGTGTGGAGGGTCAGGGGCAGGGGTCGTAACCTTGACACCTCAGAATTGGTGACCTGGTGGTCCCTTCTGGGACCGGGGTAGAACTGACATTGAAGTCTTTACGGGACTTGGTCTTGTTGGTCGATTCGGTAAGGACGTCAGAGGACTGGGAGTCTGGACACTCTACTATTTACAACGGGATTCGACGATTTAAAACCCTACTGAATAATACATCGTTATCTACATAAGAGATCATTCATTTTGTTCACCGATTTGTAATACGTGTGAGACTAAGGGAAAAACGAGTCTCACATAGTTCCGTATTCATCTTTTGTTTAGTATCTATGACGATAGAGATCCACCTCTTTGATAAACATAAAAAGAGGAAAATTGAATAATAAAAGGGTGAAAGGATGTGACTTAGAGAAACAAAGATATTATTTTTCTTTAACAATGAAAACTAAACGAAATATTTACTTTTTATCCAGTTTCGTCCCTTTCTGAAACTATTATTTACTCTGTGTCTCGAACATGGTCTCGTTCTTGTTACAGTTTTTTTCTTTTACGTTCGTTACAAACTTTCTTCTTTCTCCGTCTTGAACGACTTGCTGGATTGCGCCCTCTACTTTCTGGTTGTCCTTTTTGCCTCAGGTGTGTCTAGAGTAACTGACACGTAAATCGGTGGGACAAAGTTTCAGACCGACACACAGTGGACGACAGGGTCCTCGTGACGGGAGAGAGGTGATGTCTCTACAACTAGGTAGATGGAAGTCACGGTGAGGTTCTGAGAAGTCGGTGGCCCGTACTTAGAGTCTCTTTAAAGGGAGTAAAAAGTTCCTTCTACTTTCTGATGTTAGAATCCTTATGAACGGAATTGAGTATAATAGTGTCGGGTCCCGACCTACAGCCAACACCAAGTTTAAGTAAGGTAAACAACGTTTCGACAATAAGTAATTTATAAAAGATCCACGGTCGTGACTCGAGGTGTGAATTAAAAAAAAGAAAAAAGATTACCTTTATATGAATTGTATGTTACAACACAATCAAAGTCCACATGTCGTTTCACTAAAAATTCTATATATTTATATAAGAAAAAAGTCTAAGAAAAGGTAATGTCCATAATGTTCTATTACTTATATAAAGGGACACACTGTGTCACCCTGGACACAAATAGATAAAATATATGTCATCACACATAGACAATTAGGGTTTGAGGGTCAAATTGGTGGGGGTGAAACGGGAAACTACTGGTATTTTAACAAAAGACACAGACACTCAGACAAAGACAAAACATTTATTCAAGTAAACATATTAAAGAATGTATACTACAGAGTCAAAAAGGAGTCTTGAAAAGGATATTCATCACATTCATAAGAAAGTCACTAAATCTCTTCTCCTTTGAGGTACAACTCTTCTCCAATGTGCTGAAACGACGACGACGACGACGATTCAGCGAAGTCAGCACAGGCTGAGACACGCTGGGGTATGTACCGTTGGGTGATCCGAGGTGGCAGGGACCCTAAAAGGTCCGTTCTTGTGACCTCACCCAACGGTAAAGGAAAAGGTTACGTACTTTCACTTTNCAGACACTCAGACAAAGACAAAACATTTATTCAAGTAAACATATTAAAGAATGTATACTACAGAGTCAAAAAGGAGTCTTGAAAAGGATATTCATCACATTCATAAGAAAGTCACTAAATCTCTTCTCCTTTGAGGTACAACTCTTCTCCAATGTGCTGAAACGACGACGACGACGACGACGATTCAGCGAAGTCAGCACAGGCTGAGACACACTGGGGTATTTGTCGTTGGGTGTTCCGAGGGGGCAGGGACCCTAAGAGGTCCGTTCTTGTGACCTCACCCAACGGTAAAGGAAGAGGTTACGTACTTTCACTTCTCACTTTCACTTCAGCGAGTCAACACAAGTTGAGAATCACTGGGGTACCTGACGTCGGATGGTCGAGGAGGCAGGTACCCTAAAAGGTCCGTTCTCATGACCTCACCCCACGGTAACGGAAGAGGGTACTGAAACGACGACGACGACGACGACGACGACGATTCAGCGAAGTCAGCACAGGCTGAGACACGCTGGGGTATCTACCGTTGGGTGATCCGAGGTGGCAGGGACCCTAAAAGGTCCGTTCTTGTGACCTCACCCAACGGTAAAGGAAAAGGTTACGTACTTTCACTTTTCACTTTCACTTCAACGAGTCAGCACAGACTGAGAATCGCTGGGGTACCTGACGTCGGATGATCAATTACCGTTTCGACCCATACTTGAGTGAAGGTAGTTTTCTTTGTCTCATTGGGAGATCGTCGTACACATATCGACTGGGTCGTACGAAGGACCCTTTTTGGAGTCAACGACCATCGTGTTACCCCGACTCCCAAACCACAACCAAAACGACACCACCACAAAGGGGTAACCGAGTCTGCCATTTCTTAGGTGGACGTTACCTTCTCTGAACCCAAGCTAGGGACCAAACCCTTCTAGGAACCTCTTCGCTTGTCGTTGGGTGAGGTCATAAGGTCGGACCTCTTAAGGTACCTGTCTACTCGAAACGATGTCAGGTACCCCAGTATTTCTCAGTCTGTACTGACCCGTTGAAAGTGAAATGAAGTAAAAACGATTGCACTTCCTTCGACAGTTAACAAACCACTATCTTCTTTTCCTTTGTCGTCACGAAGATTCGTCGTCCGAGACTTAAGACAGTCACCCTTATAAGTGTCTTCTTATCCTTGAAGTAATTCGGTACTTTTTATTATTCATTTATTACCAAAGGCCTTTTTCCTCTGGTTCTTCGTGTACAAAGAGTCTCGAGTGTTCCCACAACTCGTCCTTATACTCATTTTCTTTTTATTTCTACGTAAGAGGACTCATAGGGAATAAGACCTACTTTTCGTTTCTTCTTTTTACTCTCCCTTCCTCTCTTTCCTCTTCCGACGACTTTCCTTTTTCTTTGGTCTCTTCCCTATACGACCCTTCCTTAAACTTACCCCCGTCCCCTCTCTCTCCGACCTCTTGGCTCTAGTTCCCTGACTTCATTTCTCTCCTCCTTCCTGGCCCCTTCCTCTCCGCTCCTCGAAGGACGGTCCTGAGGGGTCCTCGGGGAAGTGTTCCTTCTTTCTCCCGGAAAGAGTTTCTTCGAAAATGTAAGAAAGAAAATGTCAGAGTAAAGGGTTTTCCCTAAAGACTCTTCCCTTTTCGGAGGTCAGAAGTTACTTGAGGTCTTCAAATTCCTGAGAGAAATTAATCAAAGAATTGGAGGTCTGACTTATCGTTCAAAACGTGATATCTGTCTGGAGAAAGAGACTACCATGTGTGTGTGTGTGTGTGTGTGTGTGTGTGCGTGCGCGCCAGTATACGTGTATGTATATGCGTCTATGAGACTGCGTGAGTCCGTATTTGTAGTACATATGTGTCGGTGTGGACGTGTGAGTGTGTGTATATGGGTGTTGGTCACGGGTAAATGTGTTTATGTGTGTGAGTGTATGTGTGTGTATGTGAGTATAGAGAGACAATCCGTGGGGGGTCGAGTAGAGAAAATCATAGTCACCGGACACGAAACGGGACATCACCAGGAGGACCCCGAAAGAGAAGGAACCCTTGACTCTGGACACGGAACGTTAAGATTATGCTAAGGGCATGCTTTTTACAAAACAAAACAAAAAATTAGGATATATGAGATTCTTTCGTCAAATTCTAAACTGGTTAAGATTAACTAATGGAGTGAAAAATTTTGTTATGGGCTCCTTTCTTTCTACCCTCTTCTTTGTCTTCTTCCCTCCCTCCCTCCCTTTATATTGGGAGTGATTCTCGGACGTTCCACGGGTACGGTACGATTCCCAGATTTAAGTAAGTTCGATGATATTGTCTTTATAGGGTTTGACCCACCGAAGATTTATTGTTTTTAAATGAAGAGGGTCAAGACCTTCGACCCTTCCCCACTCCCTAGAGAGACCCCAGGGAAAGTATTCCCTTGATTAGGGTAATCATTCTCGAGGTGGAAATGGGACCTCTGTATTAGGATTACGACAGTGGAACCCCGAACCCCTAAGTTGGAGACTTAACACCCCCTCGTACTTGTAGGCCAGGTGGCGTGACTCAAGATGTAAGCAGGAGAGTAAATAAAGATTTTTGTTAAATTCCTCCATCTAAATAATAGGAGAAAACTTCTATTCCTTTATCTCCGAGTCCTTACAATCTAGTAAACAGACTTCCATGGGTCAATCGAGACTTGGTCTGTCCTTGGGTTAGACGGACCAACATACCTTAACTCTTTAGACACACCCTCCTCCCCCCTGTCCCCACGACGTACATCTCTAACGGACTCGTGTCTCGAGGGACTTCCTTCCGTCACAGAACAAAACGGAGTGACGTCTGAGGAGAACAAGGGATGAGAACAAAGTGAAGCCAGGATATGAGGATACGATAGGTCAGTAAAAAAATTTTATATTTAAATAAATAAAATTAACCTCCAATTAATAAAATGTTATAACATAACCAAAACGGTATGTAGTTGTACATAGGTGGTGTCCATATGCGTACAAGGGGTAGGACTTGGGGGGACGGAGGAGGGAGGGGCATGGTAGGGAGACCCAGCAGGGTCACGTGGTCGGGGTTCGTAGGTCATAGTACGTATCTTGGACCTGACCACTAAGTAAAGTATATATTATAATTTGTACAAAGTTACGGTCAGTATAAAATTCATAGGAAACTTCAGAGACACTTAGACAAAAAATTTTTGTGAGGAAATTTTTTATATATTTGGTTGATTAAAAATTTTATACGTCTGTCATATTTAAGGTTTAAGGGATCCTGGTACCACCGAGTTACCGCTACTGTGACTACCTCCTAACTAAATCCAAACCTGACACTCTCCTCGACGTAAGACGTACCGACGTAAGAGGTTTAGTCTGAACTGGACGGTGTCCAAAGGACTTATTCAGACCAGTCAACAATAACACGTTGTACACTATTGTCCTAAAGGGTGCTCCACAAAATCTTTTCAAAACTTCACGAACCCATGTTTCTTGGTATCATGTAGAGAGAGAGAGAGAGAAAAAGGGAACTTACAGTTATGGAGTGTGGTTGAAAAGTCAATGGAAAATTCTCGTCGACTTTAAACAACACGAGGTTTTGAGGACTGAGACTTACTCCTTGACCAGTGACTTTCATTTACTCCCGAAAAAAGTTTTGTCACTTTCCTCGGGTCACTACGGGGTCTAAAAGAATATGTTCTATCGAGAAGGAGTGAGGTGTTATCGTCGTTCCGGAAGTCCAGTGTTTGCCCGGGGTTCGTCAGTCTGTCTGGACTCAAGTTTAGGACGGAAGTGGTGCTTGATCGAGATACTAGAGATCGTTTAATAAAGTGACGAGACCGGAGATTACGGAACAAATACTCTACGTTTAATATTGTCATGAGTAGAGTTTGAAACAATACTGTTAATTTGGTCTATAACCTATATTACACTGGACACTTATACTCAACGACAAGAGTTGTAGTAATCGTCGTCGGCACCGTGGTAGGAAGTCTACCCACAAAAAAATCCCGACTGTGTTGTCTCCAAAACCCACCACTGCCCTAAGTAATACCTGGAGTATCCTCCATGATCCTTGAGGTAAAATAACTGTCTTTTGAAAAGGTTCAGTGAGAAGGGGATGGATGACGGTCCCAAGACTGTGCTAGAAGGAATTTCGGGAATGGTCGACGGTAGGTTATAGTGACGACGGAGGGGTGGGGGTGGGGATGGGGAGGTATATATCCTAAGGGGGTCCGGTGGTAGGTGCACCTTTGACTTCCGTTCCAATGTACGTCGATCCTTCCGTTCTTCAGAACGGCAGGTTCAGTTCCTTCTATCTCCGTAATTTGTGAGTCCTGAGAGGAGATGAAGAAACAAAGACGAGAAATATCTCAAACTTAGAAAAATACCCTAAATCCACTGTCGTCTTAATCCTCTTTTTGATCCCCTGATCTAACTGTAAATGTGTTCGTGAATTCATTCTAACGAGGATTCAACACCCCAGGTCCGTTTATAAAAAAATGTCCCGGAGTAGACGTATTTGTTGGACTCAGTGGTTTTGAACATATAATCGTGTCTACCACCGGGTCAAGGAACACTAGGGTACTTTCTTTGTGGTCAGTTGTTCTCGATAGGAGAGAGGTTCGTCGGGTGGGGATTTTCGAGGGACAAAGGTCCTTCTGTAGTGTTTGTACTCCGAGTCCAGAGGACCCCGTAGACCAGTTGGGGTTTCTTGTCGCCTCCTACCCTTCTACGGGATTTCCCTCCTTACTCGTGGTACCCAGGACCATGTCACAGTTCCTCAGGGTAGACCTACCGTGACGGTTGAGACTGAGAGGTCATAGTTCCCTCTTCACTCTTTTCAAGTTCCATCCTTGAAGTTTCTCGTCTGTGGGGGCTCCCCGTCACGACCAGGTCCCTGGGATAAAGGGTCCAGAGTCTTGTCCAGACGTTACTAAGGTTTGAGACATACCTTTAAAGGGAGAGACACAGTCCGGGTCTTTCTTGTCAGAGGGAGGAGAGTTCCGCTTACTTGTAGTACTGTAAGAGAATTTAAGGACCGGCATGTAAGAAGAGGAAAAATTCAATAGGTTATAGAGATCCTGGTTTCGACACCCAACAACAACAACAACAAATCAACGATTTACTACAGGATGAGAAACGTTAGGGTACCTGACGTCAGGAGGTCCGAGGACACAGGTATCCTGAGAGGGAGGATTACGATAAGTCAAGTCAAGTCAAGTCAAGTCAGCGAGTCAGTACAGGGTGAGAAACGCTGGGGTACTTAGCGTCGTGCGGTCCGGAGGGACAGGTAGTGGTTGTGGGCCTCAAGTGAGTCTGAGTACAGGTAGCTCAGGCACTACGGTAGGTCGGTAGAGTAGGAGACAGCAGGGGAAGAGGAGGACGGCGTTAGGGAGGGTCGTAGTCTCAGAAAAGGTTACTCAGTTGAGAAGCGTAGTCCACCGGTTTCATGACCTCAAAGTGGAAGTCGTAGTAAGGGAGGTTACTTGTAGGTCCCGACTATCGGAAGTCTTACCTGACCAATAACTATAAAGAGGACCGTTAGAACTAAGGTCGAACACAAAGAAGGTCAGGTCGCAAAGAGTACTACATGAGACGTGTCTTCAATTTATTTGTCTCACTGTTATATGTCGGAACTGTATGAGGAAAGGGATAAACCTTGGTCAGACAACAAGGTACAGGTCAAGATTGACAACGAAGGACTGGACGTATATCCAAAGAGTTCTCCGTCTAGTCCACCAGACCATAAGGGTAGAGAGCTTCTTAAAAGGTGTCACATAACACTAGGTGTGTCAGTTTCCGAAACCGTATCAGTTCTTTCGTCTTCATCTACAAAAAGACCTTGTGAGAACGAAAAAGGTACCAGGTCGCCTACAACCGTTAAACTAGAGATCAAGGAGACGGAAAAGATTTTAGTCGAACTTATAGACCTTCAAGTGCCAAGTGTATAACGACTTCGGACCGAACCTCTTAAAACTCCTAATGAAATGATCGTACACTCTACTCACGTTAACACGCCATCAAACTCGTAAGAAACCGTAACGGAAAGAAACCTTAACCTTACTTTTGACTGAAAAAGGTCAGGACACCGGTGCCGACTCAAAAGGTTTAAACGACCGTATAACTCACGTCGTGAAAGTGTCGTAATAGAAAGTCCTAAACTTTATCAAGTTGACCTTAAGGTAGTGAGGGTGATCGAAACAAACATCACTACGAAAGATTCCGGGTGAACTGAAGTGTAAGGTCCTACAGACCGAGATCCACTCACTAGTGTGGTAACACTAATAGAACCAGAACTTCTAGAAAAAACATATCAAGAAGACACATAAGAACGGTGGAGAAGAATTATAGAAAACGAAGACAATCCAGGTATGGTAAAGACAGGAAATAGCTCGGGTAGAAAC
>SJYO01052474.1:31553996-31737692 GCA_006410555.1 Capra ibex
TAGTCCCTCAAGTGCCAAGTGTATAACGACTTCGGACCGAACCTCTTAAAACTCCTAATGAAATGATCGTACACTCTACTCACGTTAACACGCCATCAAACTCGTAAGAAACCGTAACGGAAAGAAACCTTAACCTTACTTTTGACTGAAAAAGGTCAGGACACCGGTGCCGACTCAAAAGGTTTAAACGACCGTATAACTCACGTCGTGAAAGTGTCGTAATAGAAAGTCCTAAACTTTATCAAGTTGACCTTAAGGTAGTGAGGGTGATCGAAACAAACATCACTACGAAAGATTCCGGGTGAACTGAAGTGTAAGGTCCTACAGACCGAGATCCACTCACTAGTGTGGTAACACTAATAGAACCAGAACTTCTAGAAAAAACATATCAAGAAGACACATAAGAACGGTGGAGAAGAATTATAGAAAACGAAGACAATCCAGGTATGGTAAAGACAGGAAATAGCTCGGGTAGAAACATACTTTATAAGGGAACCATAGAGATTAAAAGAACTTCTCTAGAGATCAGAAAGGGTAAGACAACAAAAGGAGATAAAGAAACGTAACTAGCGACTTCTTCCGAAAGAATAGAGAAGAACGATAAGAGACCTTGAGACGTAAGTCTACGAATATAGAAAGGAAAAGAGGAAACGAAAAGTGAAGAGAAGAAAAGTGTTGATAAACATTCCGGAGGGGTCTGTCGGTAAAACGAAAAAACGTAAAGAAAAGGTACCCCTACCAGAACTAGGGACAGAGGACATGTTACAGTGCTTGGAGTAAGGTATCAAGTAGTCCATGAGACAGATAGTCTAGATCAGGGAAATTAGATAAAGAGTGAAGGTGACATATTAGTATTCCCTAAACTAAATCTAGTATGGACTTACCATATCACCAAAAGGGATGAAAGAAGTTAAATTCAGACTTAAACCATTATTCCTCAAATACTAGACTCGGTGTCAGTCGAGGACCAGAACAAAAACAACTGACATATCTCGAGGTATACACCGACGTTTCTTATATTAGTTTAAAGTCACAACTGGTAGACCACTGCAGGTACACATCTCAGAAGAGAACAAAACAACCTTCTGTCACAAACGATACTGGTCACTTAAGAGAACCGTTTTGAGATAATCAGAAACGGGACGAAGTAAGGTATAAGGTTCCGGTTTAAACGGACAATGAGGTCCACAAAGAACTGAAGGATGAAAACGTAAGGTCAGAGGATATTACTTTTCCTGTAGAAATAACTCACGATCAAGATTTTCTAGAACATCCAGAAGTATCTTGGCAAGTTGAAGTCGAAGAAGTCGTAATGACCAACCCCGTATCTGAACCTAATGACACTATAACTTACCAAACGGAACCTTTACTTGTCTCTAGTGAGAATGGTACTTGATAAACGGGTCAATCACTGTACCGTCTATCTCTATCTTTGTCAATCCCGACTTAGATCCTGTCTCCCCAGTCGGTCAAATTAAGATGGTCCTTGATAAACTCTCAAGTCACAAAAACGAACTTTTCAACAAATATTACAGTGACCTGAGGTCGCACCTAGACGGGCATTGTAAACGTCTGGATCCCATTGTTATGTTTACCTCCGTGGACCGGGTGTAGGGTGAGGAAAGAGACCAAGGAGGAAACTAAGACGGGTCTAGTACTTTCTGGAAAAGGTACACGTATACCCATAGAGTCGAGTGAGTCAGTTAGGGATATAGGGTGGTGGGGACGGTTTGTCGGTGAGGAACCGGTGAGAAACCCATGAATCCATCGTCCATGGTAATCGGGAGTTTTCTTGTCTGGACGTCTTCTTTGAGTACGTTGAGAACCAAGAATACGTCTCTTAAGTCACAGGGATCATCTTTGTCCCACCGTACCCGAGGTACGCCCGTGGAGGGAACCGGAGGTCCTGAAGAGTAGGGTCCCCTTTCCATGCCGAGTTTCTCCCGGTCTGGACCGGAAACATTCGTACCCTGGTCTAGTCTCCGGGTAAAGGGATCCGGATTCTTATTATGTGAACAGGGATATTAAAGGTTTGGGTGTGAGGTTGGAGATGAAGTGAAAAGTCCAAGATGAAGGAGTTAGAGGAAGTCGGATGAGGGGATGATGAGGGAAAAAGAGGATATATTCTTAAGGGTCAAGGATAAAAACTCAGTAGGACTAAGACTGGAACTTCGACACAATGTGTGTTTTTTTCTCTATAATATGTAAAAAATCTTCAGATGTTTTTGACTTATAAATACTATACGGTGTAGTTCTAAAGGACCATTTCTTTTCATTAAGAACAGTGGATACCGATGACTTTTTACTGAAATACCTATATGATCACCGTGAAAAATAGAAAGTGTCCGACTGTCTATTACCCCGACGTTCAAAGTTCGCCGTTAGAGGGAGTAGACTAACACTTCTTCTTCCTTTTTTTTCCGTTGTGTCAAGATATCTCTCGACTTGGCTGTTCGTTTGTTTTATTGTGACGTCCGTTCTTCAGGGACAAGACATCCTCTAGACTCGTTTGAGTGTGAGAAAGGCCCCCTTAACCGTAACAAGTCGAAACACTACTTTCCCATCTTTTCTCCGATATTCTAGACGGCGTCTTCAGTTATGGTCCCAACCGTCTGAGGTCTTAGTTTCACGAAAGTGTAAAGTACTATAGGACTATAGTGTTATACGTCAGAATTTTTTTATCTAGTATAGAAAGAAAAGAAACTTCGGTACATTGTGAAATGAACATTAAAGGAATACCGTCAAAACTACATTATTTTTTATTTATAAACCAGAAACAGGGGTCAAGGACACGAGGATTTTGGGAACCCTAGGGGTCTCACTATTCTTACATAAAACGTCCGATAATGTTACTTCCTTCCCCAAGATCGATTGAAGACCTACCCCCGACCTGAGATCTTTTTGGTCCGGACCGAATCTTCGAACCTTGATAGTCGGGGTGGAAAGTTGGAGGTCTCTCTCTTACCCCCGACCTCTGACTCAGGTCAGTGGTTTCCGGTTACTAAATTGGTAAGTACACACTACTTTAGGGGTTTGTCCCTAAGTCTCGAGAAGACCCAACCACTTATATAGGTGCACGACCCTCCCACCATGTGGGGTTGGGGTGTCTTGTCTTCGAGGCTACGAGTTCTGGGAAGGTTTGAAGTAGTACGCATGGAGAAGTGGACCATAAGCGAACATAGGAAGTATTATAGGAAATATTATTTGAGCATTTATATTCACACAAGGACTCAAGACACTCGGTAGGATCGTTTAATGGTTTGGATTCCTCCTCCAACACCCTTGAGGGTCAAATCTCGATCATCCAGTCCTCATACCCTTCGGGTCCCAAACACTGACCGTAGATTTCGACCCGTGTCTGATACCCTGTCTCAGGAACTTAATCCCACAGAGGTGAGTGAGGTTCATCATAGTCTTAACTTAACTTAGTGACTTGTGGTTCGATAACAGACTTCTTAGTCTCTTAACTGTCAACCACACTTTTTGTGGGGCCTCACCAATAAACCGTGACGGGACATAATATCAGTAAACACGACCAAAAAGGGAGGATAACCAACATAAAAGAAACTCCCATTTTGGACCCAGTATAAATAGTAATGTTAAGAATACTATGGATTGTGTCCCGGACCGGGTGTTATTTTCTAATTACTTATCTCAAGTTATCCAAGTTTAAACAAGTTGACTGTCGAGGAACCCAGAAGAACACGACCACTTTCAAATCCTTCAAACCCGACCAGGTCTGACCCACTACCGAACATCAGTGTTCCGTAAATTTCTAGTGTCGTAAGTGGTTCCTACACAGAGGTTCGAAAGAGTGTGTGTTGTTGTATCTTTCTTGGTCTTCCCGATGATATTCTTCATCTCTGACCCGTTGTTCGACTCAGGTCAGTGCTTCATTGACCGAGACTCGGTGTGATGGACCGTCAAACCCTTGAGTCTAAGTACGAAGTCGTTATAAAACGTGAAACGGCATATCTTACCTGAAGGTCTAGTGTGAGTTCACTGAATTTGAAGTCACAGTGTTAGTATTTACCGGTCTCAGATGATACACCCTTTCTAACGACGTGTAAGATTAGTTGACTCTTCCTTTCCTTCCTTTCTTTCCTCCATCCGTGGCGTACTGGTCAGTCACGTTGTACATTCTGTTTACGGTGTGCCTTGTCAGGGTTGACCTGTTCGGTACCTGTACTCACGGGCGGTTCCGAGTTTAAGATTTTACGAAGTTAAGAAGTTAAGTCGGACTCCTTTGAGTATGATCAACATCGTTTCCTAAGTTATTTCGTTCTGGACTGACCTGAGGGTTGAGAATTGGTGCTTTCTGGTAAACACCCAAAACATCGATAAAATCAAGTGAGGGACCTGGTCTCAGGTAAACTGAGGGACATCCTATTAGGGGGCATATAGTGGGTTAGATAAGAGTTTTCGGAGTCCACCACCCTAAAAGTCTCGAAAGGAACCCTTCAATAAGAATTTCAACTTGTCGGTCCCACAAAAAGGACTGTAGCTTGTAGGTAGAACGGAAAAGAATTGCAGTAGGGGTAATAGGACTCCGTATTCGAGGACGAGTGACAGAAGAGAGAACCACAAATGACTACGTCAAGGGTCCGCATGAATGAAGTCGTAGATACGTGATCTCGGAGTCTCTAGTTCTTTGCTGACTCTTTACTTTACTGTTTATTTCCGAGAAGGGTAGACCGACCGTATTCGTCTTTGCTCTACCCTCGGATTTTAGAGTTATTTCTTCCCTAGTAATAGTTAGGTGCAAGACAACAGAGTCTCGGGGTGTTGTCACCTTATTGAGACGTCCCTCACTAGGAGACGGTCTCCCTGGGACAAGAGTGACACTAAGTAAAAGTGTTGGAGTACTTGAGTTGAAGGGGGTTTTGTTAAAATACTTTGTGGAATAGATAGAATGGTATACACAGAAATTAACGTGAGTAGGGTGAACAATATGGAAAATAGAATGACACGATGCACACCTTTGTCAACGGACCACGTATTTGAGAGTGACATGTTTCAAAACTCTCAACTCGTCATGCCACCAGACCATAAAGGTAGAGAAATACTTACAACGAACACACGTAGGGTTGTTTGACACCTTTTAAGACTTTCTCTACCCTTATAGTCTTATGGAATGGACTGAGGACTCTTCAGACATACGTCCAGTTCTTCGTTGTCAATCTTGGCCTGTACCTTGTTGTGTGACCAAGGTTTAATCCTTTTCTCATGTAGTTCGGACATATAACAGTGGGACGAATAAATTGAATATTACGTCTCATGTAGTACACTTTACGACCCAACCTACTTCGTGTTCGACTTTAGTTCTAACGGCCCTCTTTATAGTTATTGGAGTCTATACGTCTACTGTGGTGGGAATACCGTCTTTTACTTCTCCTTGATTTCTCGGAGAACTACTTTCACTTTCTCCTCGCACTTTTTCAATCGAATTTTGAACTGTAAGTCTTTTGCTTCTAGTACCGTAGACCAGGGTAGTGAAGTACCGTTTATCTACCCCTTTCTCACTTTCTGAAATAAAACCCCCCGAGGTTTTAGTGACGTCTACCACTGACGTCGGTACTTTAAATTTTCTACGAACGAGGAACCTTCTTTTCGATACTGGTTGGATCTATCGTATAATTTTTCGTCTCTGTAATGAAACGGTCGTTTCCAGGTAGATCAGTTTTGATACCAAAAAGGTCATCAGTACATACCTACACACACTCTCAACCTGATATTTCTTTCGACTCGTGGTTTCTTAACTACGAAAACTTGACACCACAACCTCCTCTGAGAACTCTCAGGGAACCTACCGTTCTTCTAGGTTGGTCAGTTAGGATTTCCTTTAGTCAGGACTTATAAGTAACCTTCCTGACTACAACTTCGACTTTGAGGTTATGATACCGGTGGACTACGTTTCTTGACTGAGTAAACTTTTCTGTGACTACGATCCTTTCTAACTTCCGGTCTCCTCTTCCCCTACTGTCTCCTACTCTACCAACCTACCGTAGTAGTTGAGCTACCTGTACTCAAACTCATTCGAGGCCCTCAACCACTACTTGTCCCTTCGGACCGCACGACTTCAGGTGCCCCAGGATTTCTCAACCTATGTTGACCCCCTGAGAAAGGGAGAGAAATAGACATACGAAATTACCGTAGAGTGAAAGATAGAATATAATACCAAAAGACGTCAAGTATTGACTAAAACGACCGATCTATTATTCTAGAAACGACCGTTCCTCGAATGAGGTTAATACTTTTCCATTCGAGTGTGTGTTCAGTCTATATAACGCTAGGTAGAAACTTAATAGAAACATAAGTGTTGGACCATACCACAAACCACGAATAATAAGTGTCTTACTTCTTTACTTACTTTTAGTTAGTTAGAGTTATATCACTTTGGGTGGTCTGATTTCTCTCGTTAATTATGGACTTCACTTGTACACTTCTAACGATTCACCTCATCTTCCACATAAGGAAAGATGTGCACCTCGAACGTAATCAGTCCCAAGAGGTCTCTCTGTCTGGGTCCTATGTATGTATCTCTCTCCATACTCCTCTAAACAAGATCCTGGACCAAATACACTAATACCTCCAACTCTTCAGGGTGTTAGAGGACAGACCTTCGATCTTTTAATCCTTTCAACGTCCCCATTAAGTCGGGGTCAGTGTTCCGGACTCTTGGTCCTGCGACTACCCCATTCAGGGTTAGATGTAGTCTTTCTGGTTCTTGGTCCTCGTGGTTACAGGCCCCTGTCCTCTTCTACCTTCCGGGTCGAATCCGTCTCTCTCGTTTAAGGAGGTGGTCCAACAAGATAAGTCGGGGAGTTATCTAACTTCCTACGGGTGGACGTGACTCCTCCCATTTGAAGAATGAGTCAGGGGACTAACTTTACGACCAGAAGAGGACTCTATGGGAGTGTCTGTGTGGGTTTTATTACAAAGTGGTTAATAGACCTGTAGGGAATTCGGATTAGTTCAACTGTGTTTTTCAATTGGTAGCTGACGATGTGAAGTGTCACGTCCCCCTACGTAGACAAAATAACGATAGTATTTAAGACTGGTTTTGGACTGTCGTATAATCGTAAAGTTAGTTTCATCGAAGTATGTCTGTGTGTGTATGTGTGTGTGTGACGGTTTAGATAAGCCGTCACGAATGGTGAGTTAAATAAAAAACGGATCTTAGGACCAAATCTTTGAAAACTTAGTCTTAGTTGGGTGTTTCTTATTTTCTTTGTCGAGTTTGAAAAGGAGAATTATACTAATAACGAATCAGAAAACGAGGGTTTGGACGTTTCGAAAACTCTCGTCAAAATTTCACGAAAGAGTTTGAACATCTGGTGTTTGGTTGAAGACACCGATCCGTTAGAGGTAATAGGTAATAGGTCACTAAACCCTTCTGTACTTTTGAAACGGTTATAAACCACTAAATATGAAAGGTTCTCCTCAACTTTTGTCTTTTACATCTGTAAAAGTTTGGTACTTTGAACCGTTTAAGGTGAGTGTGGACAGTAGGGGTTTCTAACTTGTGATAGGGACGGAGAGAGATGTACTTCTTGACGACTTGTTGAGACCCTTTTAATAAAAGGGGACTTGTGTTACCGACCACTCTTTGGGATCTCTTCTCTTTGTTCTTTTCTTCGTTTTGCTTCTGATTTTATGACTAGGTGTAATTCGACTGAGTTGATTTATTTGTCACTCTGGGTTGACGATGTGAAATCTTACGTCCCCCTACGAAGGCAAAATAACGATAGTATTTAAGACTGGTTTTGCACTGTCGTATAATCGTAAAGTTAGTTCCATCGAAGTATGTCTGTGTGTGTGTGTGTGTGTGTGTGTGTTACACGTTCGTGTGTGAGAGTGCATGTGCAGAGAACCGGTCGGGTGAGCCGTGACACACAACTTTCGAAATACTTTGCTTTCGGATCTCCTACAGGTGTCTGGCGACTGTTCTAAGTTTCCCTACCTTAAAATGTTTAGAAATATTTTCTTGGTCCTCGGAACGGTTACCCCTAAACTTTATACAGGGAGGTGAGGAGACCGACATGTCTTCTTTTTTTAGTATTTGGTGAACGTCTCCTATATGTAAGGGTGTCTTGTGTAGCGGGAGTTCGATTTACGCGTGACAGAAAAGAAGAAGGAATTCTTCATCCTTAGTCACTGTAATGACCCCGTTATGTCTAGGCGGACTGAAGAAGTTAGTGAACCGTTTAATATTTTGTAACGATACAGTGAAGTCGATAACTTTATTCCTCCGTTCAGTCGTAATGGTTTATTCGTGCGCGTCACGTCCCCATATTCTTTACCCCGTTATAAAGTTCACGAACCCTTCACTGTTTAAAATACAACTCGGTATAGGTGACGTCCCGTGGTATACTATAAAGAAGTCCTCGGCCTTGACGTCCTCCCATTCGACAAGGTACGTGCAAACATTTCATAAAGATAAGGTGGTCGAAAGAACGGACAGCCTTTTTATTATCGTCAAGAAACGTGAATACGGTCTAATCAAAATATTACCTTCGGTACGGGGTAAAGATTCATTTAATAATTTAGTGGTCGAAAAATCACTTTACCTTAACAGATGTGACTAGAAGGTCTATTTTCTACGACGAAAAATCTTTTACTAACAGCGTCTTATCTTAATTAAGTTGGTGTAGAAAGACTTCTAACACCTTTCACTTCGTTTTTGGTCTTGAATAACTCACTTTACGGTCTGTGACTCATCCGTGAGCGATACGATAAAGTGATTTAGGATTATAGTTAGATGTCCCTTTCTTGTTGATGGGGGTATAGTCTCTCCTTCGTCAGTTTGTCCGATTTTGTGAACGGGTCCTCGTGTTACGAGTCTCCACCGTCTTTACTCTTAACTTTTAGATCCAGAATACTTTTGGACGAAAGAAGTTTACGACATACGATTGACGGTTGAACCTAGTTTCGTCGGATCTATTAGAACGGGACCGAAAACATGGTTACGGGTGTACACAAATACGTATATCTGACATACGTCAGTATATTGACGATAAGTATTAGTGTCCATACCAATCTTCTTCTCACCCTTCGGTTCCCAATAGATTAAGTAGGAAGGCAAACAAGTAAATAAGTAAGTTGTTTATAAATAACCTAGAAGGGACCAGTGAGTGAACCATTTTTTTTTAGGCAGACGTTACGTCCTCTGGGACCAAACCCTTCTAGACGACTTCCCTATCCGATGAGTGAGGTCATAAGAACCCGAAGGGACCACTGAGTCTGTCATTTCTTAGATGGACGTTACACCCTCTGAACCCAAGCTAGGAACCCAACTCTTCTAGAGGACCGTTTCCCTTACCTACGGGTGAGGTCATAAGGTCGGACCTCTTAAGGTGCCTGATATATCGGATACCCTAGTGTTTCTCAGTCTGTTTATAAATAACTCACGGATATCCAGTAAGTGACAAGATCTGTGACTCTTGTGTCCTAATTTGTTTTGTATATCGTAGAGATCACAGTCTCTAGCAGATAAGGTTATCACTTCTGTCCATTATTTATTATGGAAATGATGACACTTTGGACCTTCTGTGACACAATTGGTTCACTACTACCAATTGTAAACGTCATACAGTCCACCTACAGTAAATAGGGGCGATCCTACACTAATTTTCCCGTGAAGAGTCCTGAAGGGATCGTCAGGTCACCAATTCTGAAGTACGGTCATTACGTTCCACGTGTCCAAGTTAGAGACCAACCCCTTGATTCTAGGGTGTACGGCGTCTCGTGTGGGTTTTTCTTCTTTCTTTCTTTGACGGTCTGGTAAAATGACGATCATAGTACAGGATTTTATTCTACTGTACATTGGAAAAATCGTACATTATAGTACTCTTCTCATGGACTCTCAAGGTCAAGGAAGTATAGGAGCGGTCTTTAATCATACCGGTCACAAAAATTATGTTCGGTAAGATGATCCACACACTCACGTACGAGTCAGCGAGTTAGTACAGACCGAGAAACGTTAGGGACATCGGACGGTCCGAGGAGACAGAACCCCTAAAGGTCCGTACTTATGACCTCACCTAACGGTAAAGGATGAAGGATTATCCACACATCACAACAAAAGAACACCAAAACTAAACGTAAAGGACTGTGGTGGGAATACCGTCTTTCACTTCTCCTTGATTTTGCGGAGAACTACTTTCATTTTCTCCTCTCACTTTTTCAACCGAATTTCGAGTTGTAAGTCTTTTGCTTCTAGTACCGTAGGCCAGGGTAGTGAGGTACCCTTTATCTACCTCTTTTTCACCTTTGTCACAGTCTGAAATAAAACCCCCCGAGGTTTTAGTGACGTCTACCACTAACGTCGGTACTTTAATTTTCTGCGAATGAGGAACCTTCTTTTCAATACTGGGTGGATCTATCGTATAAGTTTTCGTCTCTGTAATGAAACGGTTGATTCCAGACAGATCAGTTTCGATACCAAAAAGGTCACCAGTACATACCTACACTCTCAACCTGACACTTCTTCCGACTCGCGGTTTCTTAACTACGAAAACTTGACACCACGACCTTTTCTGAGAACTCTCAGGGAACCTGACGTTCCTCTAGGTTGGTCAGGTAAGACTTCCTCTAGTTGGGACCCTAAAGAAACCTTCCTTTCTACGATTTCGACTTTGAGGTCATGAAACCGGTGGAGTACACTTCTCAACTAAGTGACCTTTTCTGAAACTACGACCCTCCCTAACCCCCGTCCTCCTCTTCACCTGCTGGTTCCTACTCTACGGACCTACCGTAGTTCCTGAGCTACCTGCGCTCAGACTCACTTGAGGCCCTCAACCACTACCTGTCCCTCCGGATCGCACGACACTAAGTACCCCAGCGTTTCTCAACCTGTGCTGACTCACTGACTTGACTTGACTTGACTTGACTTGACTTCCTGATTGTTACAACTTAAAGGAAAGTGGACATATAGATGAAACTACTGTACAGACAAGATTGGAAGACGTGACGTACAAAAATATTCCCGGAGTTTTCAACTCCATGTCTCAGTATAGTCCTCTTTTTGAAAAGTGGAGAAAAAAGAGGGATGTTGAAGAGAAGGGTAAGAATGTTTTAAGTTGAAAGACGTTCTTCAAAAAGTTATAAAAAATTTATTATCAAATGAAAAATCTCGTCTGAATCTCAGTGTGGTTTCAACTTATCTTCCATCTATAAAGGATACATTGAGGACGGGGAGGGGACCGGAGGTACTTGATGTCATCGCGTAAAGAATGATGACTACTTGGATGTACCTATGTAGTAATAGTCTCAGGTATCAAATGAAATCCCAAGTGACAACCACAACACGTAAGACACCAAACCACCATCTCCAAAATCAGGGAATCAGCACAGACTAAGGACACTGGGTACCTGACATTGGGTGCTCCGAGGAGCCAAGTACTTTAAAGGGTCCGTTCTTATGGCCTCACCCAACGGTAAAGAAAGAGGTCCCCTAGAAGGGTTGGGTCCCTAGATTGGACGTAGAGGACGTAACGTCCATCTAAGAAATGGTGACTCGACAAGACACCAAACCTGTTTAAATATTACCACACATAGGTGGTACTATGGATTTTATAGTATGTCCCATCAAAGTGACGGAGACACGAAGTTAATAAGTGGGATTGACAGAGGTAGTAAAGCGGAAAGGATCTTACAGTGTATTGATCTCATTACATCGTAAAAGTCTGACTGAAGAAGTGAATTATACGTAAATTTAAGGGAGGTACCGGAAAGTTCCTAACTCTTAGGTAAAGAAAAATAATGATTTTATATAAGGTGACAAACCTACTTGGTGTCAAATTGTAAAGTGGATGACTTCCTGTCGAACCAACGAAGGTTCACTCCCAGGAGAATAATGACCCAGGGGCACCCGGAGGTCCTTAGACAGCTAACGTCAAGTCCAAAAGGATGGGACCGTGACCACAGGTGCCTCCGAAGACGAGACCCCAAACACGAGATGATTCAACAATAAGAGACGTAGGTGAAGAACAGAGAGGTTTAACCCTCTATCGTCAAACGGGACATTGGAGTGAAGAGATTACCTAAACTCTTCTTAACAACTAAAAAGGTAAACAAGTCACAAAATTAGAAATAATCCTATCTCACCGTTGAAGACTTAAGGATACGTGGTCAGGTTTTTAGTCGGAGAGTCAATAAAAAGTTAATTTCGGTAGATCATCCACATGGAGTCTCTTCCGTTACCGTGGGGTGAGGTCGTGAGAACGGACCTTTTGGGGTACCTGCCTCCTCGGACCATCCGACGTCAGGTACCCCAGCGACTCTCAGCCTGTGCTGACCCGCTGAAGTGAAAGTCAAAAGTGAAAGTACGTAACCTCTTCCTTTACCGTTGGGTGAGGTTACAAGAACGGACCTCTTAGGGCCCCTACCCCCTCGGACCACCAGACACCCCAGATACCCCAGATACACACCAGATACCCCAACGTCTCAGCCTGTGGTGACTTCACTGAATCGTCGTCGTCATCCATATGGAAACTAACGTCGTAAACAAAAATCACCATGCATAATTACTACATTACCTGAAGGGTCTATCACGGCACCATTTCTTTGACGGATGGTTACGTCCTTCGTGTTCTCTACGTCCAAACTAGGAACTAAACCCTTCTAGGGGACCTCATCTTTTACCGTTGGGTGAGGTCATAAGAACGGACCTTTTAAGGTACCTGTCTCCTCGGACCACCCGATGTCAGATATCCCAACATTTCTTAGTCTGTGCTGACTCGTGTGTGTATCTAATGTCTTATACTACCCGTAGAATGTTAAATACCACACTAGAAGTAAAATATCTACTCTCTCGACTTCATATCCCTTCAATTCGGGGTCCGGTGTATCGATCTTTCACCCTCCCGATAAAATAAATGAAAAGATATAACTTAAAAACCCCCCAGTGTGTCGTACGTCCTAGAATTAAAGGACCGGTCCCTAGTTTGGACTTGGGGGACGTGTATCAGAATTGGTGACCTGGTTGTTCCTTTAGGGTCCTCCCGATTTAAAAATGACTTGGGTCCGTCAGATTGTGATCTCGAGTATGAAAAATACAAAACGAAAACTGGTTGATCTATTGATACACGTACAAGTACCGAGTCGGTACAGACTGAGAAATGCTGAAGTACCTACCATCAACCGGTCCGAGGAGACAGGTACCTTAAGAGGTCCGTTCTTATGACCTCACCCAACGGTAAAGGAAGAGGTCCCTTAGCATGGTTGGGTCCCTAGCTTGGGTTCCAGAAGAATATGTAACGTCTGTCTAAGAAATGGTAGACTCGGTGTTCCCGTCGGGTTCTATTGAAATGTTGCTATTATTGATACGTTTACTCATATTGAAACTGATGTTTTATAAAAAATAAAGGGTTATACATAGTGTATCAAAAATTGGAATGTGAACGTATACAAAGTTGAATTGTGTAAAAATTGTGACAAAGGAGAAAGAGGTAAAAGTAAGACGATCGGTAACCATCGAATACCACTTCCTACAGTCTAAGTACTAGAGACTTCTAAATCGAAACCCTGGTCCCTGGTCTGAACTAGTGAGTTCTCGAAAACACATCGTCTTAAAAAAATTCACTTTTTCCCTGTCTCTTTCGAAGACTGTATCTGTAGTCTTCCCCCTACCTCTCACGGGGGGATCGATCGTAATACTTTCGGAATATACGAAAAAAGTCTGGGTGAGGGTGTTGTATGTCGAATTTAATTGTTCTAATCTTACTTGTTATCTTTCTAGAATGGTCTGGGTGAGGGAACCATATGTAAAATTCTTCTGTCCTAATCAGTCTTTCAAGAACAATTCCTCTTTGTACAGGAACTCGTTCTATGTAACAATATAACTGATTCTGTTTCGTTACATCTTTTCTTACAAACAGGAAAAGAGGAACTCTCGGGGTCTGGGGAAAGAGGAAGAGTTCCCGAGGTCTGGGGAAAGAGGAGGAGCCCTTGGGACTTGAAGAATAGTTAGATAGATCCTTAACTGAGAGAGTGGTACAACTTCATTGTAACAGACCATATTTGACGTGGTGACTCAAACCGAAATGCACTCACGAACACTTGTGAGTAATGAGGAACCTCCATATGTAGATAGATAATTGTGAATAAACTTAAAAGACAGACAGAGTGATCTTATATTTGAGGTCCTCGGAACCTGGAACCGAAAGACTTCTCGACATAGTGACTACGGATCTTGTCACTGTAAGTTTTTTATAAACAATTTTAGTTACAAGTTTACGTTTTTTTTTTTTTGTGACATCTTACCTACAATATAGTAATAATCTCTGTGGTACCAAAAGTTTGTGACTACCACGTGACACCAGAAAGTTACTTCAGACACGTTATTTTATTGTCTGATAGAAGTTTTGATCGGAAGTCAGAAGATTTTCATATTCGATAATTAAAAAATTTTAAAGTAAAAAGAGACGACCGTCAAGAACTTTCAACTCAACATTAAGAGTACGGTATTTTTAGGTAGAAAAGTTTCAAGGTACTGATAGTTGTAATAAATTAAGGTCTCATAAAAGAAATAAGGTATTTTATTTTGGAGTATAGGTAATCATCAGTGAGAGGGGGAGTGGGAGGAGGACTGGGAAATGTTTGTTAACTAAAAGATGAGGTACCTAAACGAATAAGACCTGAAAAGTGTATTACCATAGTGTCATACATCGGAAAACACTGACCGAAGAAAATAAATCGTATTACAAAAGTTCCAAATGGGTGCATTATCGTACATGTTCATGAAGTAAGAAAAATACCGACTTTCTATAAGGTAGTATATCTACATATATTAGATAAAACAAATAGTTAAGTAGCGGTATGAGTTGAAAAGACGATGTCAAGGACAGTTTTGTGTCTCCCGTGTCAGCACGATGATAGACTATAACTCTTATGTCCTTCTTCTGGTCCAAACCCTGTCTTTCTGTTACTCAAGTCAAAATCTGTGTCATTCGTACTCCGTGGAGAGACGTCTACAGGTCAAATATCAATTTATACGTTCAGATGTCGCCTCCGTTCAAGACCACACTTCTATAGCTACTCCTCCCTCTCTCAACTTGATTGACTCACGATAAACTTTGGTACCCTCGCATTCTTTTGTGGGTCTTTCTAGTCTGGCTCGTGTAAGTCATGAATGTAAACGTCCCGAGACGACCCATTAAATAAATAAGGATGATCAAATTGTTTTTTTTAAAAAAAAATAAAAAACGACACCTGGTAAAAATTTCAGAAATAACTTAGACAATATTGTAATTGAGACGAAATACAAAACCACAAAACTCTAGAATCGAGGGGTTGGTCCCAAGTTTAGGTGTTGATGACGTAACTTTCTACTTCAGAATTTGTGACCTGGTGGTCCCTTCAGGAACCAAATTCAGGAATTTTCAAGCAAAGATGGAATGTAAAACCAAGAGGTCTCTGTAAGGGAGACTCACTATTGAGTCTCAAGGTCCGACCGAGGCAGAACACTGGAGTGGCAGGATTAAGTACTGGTGATACTACGACCCCTCACGATTCTCTCTCGATCTCGCTTCCGTCCTCGGCAATTCTCGGATTCGACCCTTTACTTCTCATAGTAACGACAAATGATGGGGGATCGGTTTTATTCAGTACAAACCTGGATTGATTGACGGTTGTCCAAATCTTTGTATCAGAACACCCATTGGTCTTTGCCCTCTTTGATCCATTACCACTCACGATCGTTACAGATAGCGTGAAGGTTACCCGTCGTCAGAAGTTGAGAGTACGGTTAAGAGTAAAGATGATTGTAGTTTCTCCTACCTTTCACCCTTTCTGGTTCTTCGTATTCTAAGTAACACGGATGACAAACACAGTCAACGAGTCAACACGGACGGAGAAACGTTGGGGTACCTGACATTGGGCGGTCCGAGGAGACAGGTACCTTAAAAGGTCCGTTCTTATGACCTCACCCAAAGGTAAAGGAAGAGACCCCCTAGAAAGGTTTGGTCCCTAGTTTGAGTCTAGAGGGTGTACCGTCCGTCCGAGAAATGACAGACTCGGTGGTCCCTAGGACCACGTCCGACTCTAGTTAATTTATAAATATGGAGTCCTATTTAATGATAACTTTGTGTCAATGTTTCAACTTTTCAAAAAACTTTAGGTACTTTACACTAAAAAACAATGTCGAAAGACACAGAACGAAGTGGATGGAATGGAAGGGGACAATGCAGGATTACAATTAGTTAAGAATGAATTAAATTAGACCTAAATGTCTGTCAAATAATCCTCTGTGGGATATCTGTCATTCTGTGTACTCAGACTACACGTCTCTTCTGCCCGACCTTCCTCTAAACTCTCAGTAGTCGTTTTTATGATATTATGAACGGGGAGGAGGGAGTGAGGGTAAAGTTTACCTTATCACCCCAACCTTCGGTCTAACGTCACCTAACTTTTCACTCTCCACGTCTTCACCTCTGTGACTGAAAAAGTTCTTAAAGTCAAGATTTCCTTTTCTCTTCGTCTCTCGTTATCGATCTCCTCTCCAACCCTAACTCCTTCCTAAAAAAAAAAAATTTGTAAACTGTCTGAACTTGTACGACTTTACGATCTGTATCGGTAGGTAACCGTCCGGTAATCTATCTAGTTAGTCCGAAGGACATACTTTACAGACGGAGTAGGAAAGATTATCAGTTGTTATAAGATATAGCCTGATTGTTAAACGGGGAATGAAAACTGTCGATATAATATTGATCCCAGAAGTTGTCTGTGTTGTGAATTTTTATTTTCTCCGTTGTGACGGGTCCTAGAACAATATTATTTGTTAGAAATAAGATTCCAGGAGAGAAATCTTCGGCATAAACATTTCGAAAGGACAGTAATAGCGGTGTTCGTTGTTAAAATAATAAGTTTCTGTGTAAAATGCCGGACCATATTCGTTAATTTTCTGTCGTGAGTTTCTGAACCAGTGATCTATGGTATCTCCAAGTATCTGGTATACTATCAAAACTGCCCTGTTCCCTTTTACCTGTTGATAGAGGGGACCGTATGTCTTTAGACCTCAAAAGGACCGACCAAAGGTCTCTGAATTACTAATTTCGGTCATACAATCTTTAAAACTTCACCTTAACTCTTTTCCAGACACGGGAGAATCTCAAATAATATCGTTGATGTTTTACCGTCAAACGTTTTCCACTCTTATTTCACACCTTCTGACTCTATTTCTTACTTTGAATCGTCCTCTATCCTTTATACTGTATTTTTTCTTAACAACTTTCGAGACTTTCTTTTCTGTTCCTACTTACTATTCGTCTTCTTGTCCTTTTCTTGGTTCACTTAGAGTTTCCGACTGGAGTAGTATCTCATAAATACATTCTCTATAACTCGACGTTCTATTCAAATGATTTATGAAAGTCATTCAAGTGTGACACTGTGGTTTTAAATACGTCCTCTACAGTGACAATAAATGTTCGAGTAAATTTTTCCCCCCTCGTGAGAAAACCTTTTTTTATCTTCGTGTGAGAATTTTCCTGGACGTTCTAGTAGTCAAAGAACTGTTTTTCATGTCGACAGTCGGAAGTCGAGAATCGTAGATGTCCTACGGGGAGTCTAAAGTTCGGTTCCGGTATGAGAAGGTCCCGTGAGGGTTCGGTCAAGGCTCGTACCGTCCTCATGGTTCGGGACCGGTACACAGGGATCACGTCCCGAGGAGACACGGGAAACGAGATCACGGGGCAGTACAACCGCTTCTGAAACTCTCTAGATGTATGTGAGGCTTCAAGAAAGACGGGTTAGGGTGAAGGAGGGGTGAAGGATAGGGTAGTATCCTTAGTCCATCCGTGACGAAATGTATCCTAAAAGAACGGATTAGTCTGAAGGAGGAAAAAAATAGAAAGTGTCCGTAATACGAAGGAGAGGGGTGTTTTGAAGTACTTGAGGATTGAGATAGAAATGTTGGTAGACTACCTATGTTGATTACGTTTCTTGTATTAATGTTAAGTACATAGACTGCTTTCTGGATGTAGGTCCTATATATTTCTTTGAAATTTTATGTCATTATTCTGTTGGTTGAAAAAAATTACCGGTTTCTGAAGTAAAAATGTTATACGTCTACTGTTTATCCGTGTACTTTTCCAAAAGTTGTAGTATTTAGTAGACCTTTTACTTGTAATTTTGGTGTCATTCTATAGTGATGTGTATATAGTCTTCTCAGTTATAATTTTTCTGACTTCACCAGAAAAATTATTACCTTATAATGAGTCCGTATTTTTTCTTACTTTATTACACTAGACGTCGTTGTACCTACCTGGATCTCTAATAATATGATTTACTTCATTCAGTCTGTTCCTTTCTGTTCGTAGTATACTATAGTGAATATTCACTTTAAAAATTTTACTATGGTTTTTTAAATATATGTTTTGTCTTATCTTGGTGTCTGTATCTTTTGTTCGGATACCAATGGTTTTTTCCCTTTCGTCCCCTTCCCTTTTCAACCCTCAAACCCTAATTTTGTATATGTATACGTAAGATGATACATATTTTACCCGAAGGATTCACCAAATTACCATTTCTTGGGTGGACGGTTAGTCCTCTGCACCGAAGTCAGGGATCCAATCATCTCAGGGGACCTCTTCCTTTCCCGTTGAATGAGGTCACAAGAACGGACCCTTTAGGGTACCTGTCTCCTTGGATCGTCCGATGTCGGTTACCCCAGTGTTTCTGAGTTTGTACTGAGTCTTTGATTTGTTGGTGTCGTTTATATATTATATCCACTTGTTGTTCACGGATGACATATCGTGATCCTTGAGATGGGTCATAAAGTATTATTTGATATTACCTTTTCTTAGATTTTTACTTATCCAATATATGTATACATATTGACTTAATAAACGACATGTGGATTGTCATTATGTTGTAACATTTAGTTGTTAATAAGTTAATTTTTATTAAAATTCCAAAAATTTCAATTAAAAATTTTCTAAAAAAAAAATTCAGACTGTTAAGGTACACTCCTTGTCCTACACCTCGTTGGCTGTGATCATATGTTACGACCACCCTTGTATTTGACCATGTTAGTGAAACCTTTTGTCAAACCGTAGAATATTTGAATATGAATGGTATACTGAGTTGTTAAGGTGAAAACCTATAAATGGGGTGTCTTTTGTACATATGTGTTTTTCTGGAGATGTTCTTACAGGTATCGTCAAAATAAGTGTTATCGGTTTCGGACGTTTGTTAGGTTTACAGGTTATTTACCTGTGTGGTACGATATAGGTATGTTACTTCTCTCACGAACCGTTATTGTTTCTTGTTGGATGACCATGTACGTCCCGAGGGGTTCACCGTGGTCACTATTTCTTGGATGGACGGCTACGTCTTCTGTATCCTCTGGACCCAAACTAGGGACCCATCCCTCCTAAGGGACCTCTTCCCTTACCGCTGGCTGAAGTCATAGGAACGGACCTCTTAGGGTAACTGTCTCCTCGGACCACCCGATGTCAGATACCCCAGTGTTTCTCAGTCTGTACTGACTTCGCTGCATCACACGTGTGACCATGTATGTTGGTTTATTACCTTAGAGTCCTTGTAATATAACTCAAGTTTTTAGTTAAATGTATTTTACAGTATACACTAAGGTAAAAACACTTCAAAATTTTGACCGTTTTGATAAGAACTCATTATATTTAATCTAACCTCAACGGAGACACTCCGTAATCGCTAACTGACGTTCCTTCATACTCCCTTAAAAGATCCTACTACCTTTAAAGATACAGTATGAAAAGAAAAATCAAAACCGACACGACCCAGAAACAACGAATCGTCCGAAAAGAGATCAAAGTCTCTCGTCCCCGATGAGAGATCAACGGCAAGAACCAGAAGAGTAACGTCGCCGAAGAGAACAAAGACTCGTACTCGAGATCCCGTGTGCCCGAAGTCATCAAGACCGAGGTCCCGAGATCCCGTGTCCGAGTTATGAACACCGTGTGTCTGAATCGACGGGGTGCTCCACACCCCAGAAGAGTCTAGTTCCTAACTTGGTCGTGACCGTCAGACTAAGAAATGGTAACTCGGTGGCTCCTTCGGACCTTTAAAGATATAGAACTAACCCACTACCAATGTGTCTGTATATACATAAACAGTTTTGAGTAGTTTGACATGGGAGTTTTACATACGTATCAAGTCAAGTCAAGTCAAGTCAAGCCAAGTAAAGTCAACGAGTCAGCACAAACTGAGAGACGTTGAGGTACTTGATGTCGTGTGGTCCGGAGGGACAGGTAGTGGTTGATGACCTCAAATAAGTTTGAGTTCAGGTAACTCAACCACTACGGTAGGTTGATAGAGTAATAGACAGTAGGGGAAGGGAAGGACGGGATTTAGAAAGGATCGTAGTCCCAGAAAAGGTCACTCAGTCAAGGAGTGTAGTCCACCGGCTTCATAATCTCAGAGTCGAAGTTGTAGTCAGGAAGGTTACTTATAAGTGTTGACTAAAGAAAATCCTATCTGACCAACCTAGAGAAACACCAGGTTTCCTTAAAGTTCTCAGAAGAGGTTGTGGTCAAGTTTTTGTAGTAAAGAAGTCACGAGTCGAAAGAAATATCAGGTTGAGAGTGTAGGTATGTACTGATGACCTTTTTGGTATCGGAACCGATCTATCTGGAAACAACCGTTTCATTACAGAGACGAGAAGTTCTACGACAGATCCAACGAGTACTGAAAGGAAGGTTCCTCATTGGCAGAAAATTAAAGTACCGACATTAGTGTAGCCGTCACTAAAACCTCACTAAAAACCTCGGGTTTTTTGATCAGACAGTGACAAAGGTAACATTGGGATAAATAACCGGTACTTCACTACCTTAACCTACGGTAATAGAATCAAAAGACTTACAACTCAAAATTCGGTTGAAAAAGTGAGAGGTTAAAGTGAAGGTAGTTCTCCGAGAAACCAAGAAGAAGTAAAAGACGGTATTCCCACCAAAGTAGACGTATATACTCCAATAACTACGAAGAAGACCGTTAGAACTATGGTCGAACACGAAGTAGGTCGGGTCGCAAAGAGTACTACATGAGACGTATACAATTTATTCGTCCCACTGTTATATGTCGGAACTGTATGAGGAAAAGGATAAACCTTGGTCAGACAGGAAGGTACAGATCAAGATTGACAACAAAGGACAGGACGTATGTCTAAAGAGTTCTCCTTCCAGTCCAGCAGACCATAAGGGTAGAGAAAGTCTTAAAAGGTGTCAAACACCACTAGGTGTGTCAGTTTCCAAACCATATCAGTTATTTCGTCTTTATCTACAAAAAGACCTTGAGAGAACGAAAAAGGTACTAGGTCGTCTACAACCGTTAAACTAGGAGACGGAAAAGATTTTGGTCGAACTTGTAGACCTTCAAGTACCTAGTGTATAACAACTTCGGACCGAACCTCTTAAAACTCGTAATGAAATGATCGTACACTCGACTCACGTTAACACGCCATCAAACTCGTAAGAAACCGTAACGGAAAGAAACCCTGACCTTACTTTTGACTGGAAAAGGTCAGGACACGGGTGATGACTCAAAAGGTTGAAACGACCGCATGACTCACGTCGTGAAAGTGTCGTAGTAGAAAGTCCTAAACTTTATCGAGTTGACCTTAAGGTAAGGAGGTGATTGAAACAAGCATCACTACGAAGGATTCCGGGTGAACTGAAGTGTAAGGTCCTACAGACCGAGATCCACTCACACTCACTAGTGTGGTAACACTAATAGACCCAGTACTTCTAGAAAAAACATGTCAAGAAGACACATAAGAACGTTGGAGAAGAATTATAAAAGACGAAGACAATCCAGGTATGGTAAAGACAGGAAATAACACGGGTAGAAACGTACTTTACAAGGGAACAATAGAGGTTAAAAGAACTTCTCTAGAGATCAGAAAGGGTAAGACAACAAAAGGAGATAAAGAAACGTGACTAGTGACTCCTTCAAAAAGAATAGAGAGGAACGATAAGAAACCTTGAGACGTAAGTTTACCCATATAGAAAGGAAAAGAGGAAACGAAGAGAAGAAAAGTATCGAAAAACATTCCGGAGGAGTATGTCGGTAAAACGAAAAAACGTAAAGAAAAAGAACCCCTACCAGAACTAGGGACAGTGGACATGTTACAGTACTTGGAGACAGGTATCAAGAAACCCTACTTTTCTGTCCATGAGACAGATAGTCTAGATCAGGGAATTTAGACAAAGAGTGAAGGTGACATATTAACATTCCCTAAATCCAGTACAGACTTACCAGCCCTCTTTATAGTTATTGGAGTCTATACGTCTACTGTGGTGGGAATACCGTCTTTCACTTCTTCTTGATTTTTCGGAGAACTACTTTCACTTTCTCCTCTCACTTTTACAACCGAATTTCGAGTTGTAAGTCTTTCGATTCTAGTACCGTAGGTCAAGGTAATGAAGTACCGTTTATCTACCCATTTGTCACCGACTGAAATAAAAAGACCCGAAGTTTTAGTGACGTCTACCACTGACGTCGGTACTTTAATTTTCTGCGTATGAGGAACCTTCCTTTTAATACTGGTTGGATCTGTCGTATAATGTTTCGTCTCTGTAATGAAACAGGTGTTTCCAGGTAGATCAGTTCCGATACCAAAAAGGTCACCAGTACGTACCTACACTCTCAACCTGATATTTCTTTCGACTCGCGACATCTTAACTACGAAAACTGGACACCACAACCTCTTCTGAGAACTCTCAGGGAACCTACCGTTTCTCTAGGTTGGTCAGGTAGGATTTCCTTTATTCAGTATTTATAAGTGACCTTCCTGACTACAACTTCGACTTTGAGGTTATGAAACCGGTGGACTACACTTCTCGAGTGAGTAAACTTTTCTGGGACTACGATCCTTTCTAACTCCCGTCCTCCTCTTCCCTTGCTGTCTACTACTAAACTACCGTATTGTCTGAGTTACCTGCACCCAAACCCATCTGAGGTCTTCAACCACTACCTGTCCCTCCGGACCGCACGACGTCAAGTACCCCAGTGTCTCAGTCTGTGCTGACTCAACTGACTTGACTTGACTTACCAGATCACCAAAAGGGATGAAAGAAGTTAAATTCAGACTTAAACCGTTATTCCTTAAGTACTAGACTCGGTTTCAGTCGAGGACTAGAACAAAAATGACTGATATATTTCGAAGAGGTGGAAACCGACGTTTCTTATATTAGTTAGACTAAAGTCACAACTGGTAGACCACTACAGGTACACATCTCAGAAGAGAACACAACAACCTTCTCCCACAAACGATACTGTTCACACAAGAGAACCGTAATCGGAAACGGGACGAAGTAAGACATGAGCTTCCGGTTTAAACGGACAATGAGGTCAACAAAGAACTGAAGGATGAAAACGTAAGGTCAGGGGACATTACTTTTCCTGTAGAAAAAACCTACAATCAAGATCTTCGAGAATATCCCGAAGTATCTTGGTAATTTGAAGTCGAAGAAGTCGTAATGACTAGTCCCGTATCTGAACCTAATGGCACTGTAACTTACCAAACGGAACCTTTACTTGTCTCTAGTAAGACAATAAAAACTCTAACGTATGTTCATGACATAAAACCTGAGAAAACAAATGATACTACCGATGAAGTAAAGAAGATTCCCTAAGAACGGGTGTCATTATCTATATTACCAGTAGTCTCAATTTAAGTGGGTAAGGTCAGGTAAAATTAAGTGACTAAGGATCTTACAGTTACAAGTGAGAACGGCAGAGAACAAGCTGGTGAAGGTTAAACGGAACTAAGTACCTGGAATGTAAGGTCCAAGGATACGTTATAACGAGAAATGTCGTAACCTGGAACGAAGGTAGTGGTCAGTGTAGGTGTTGACCCACAACGAAAACGAAACCGAGGTAGGGAAGTAAGAAAGACCTCAATAAAGAGGTGACTAGAGGTCATCGTATAACCCGTGGATGGCTGGACCCCTCAAGTAGAAAGTCACAGGATAGAAAAACGGAAAAGTATGACAAGTACCCCAAGAGTTCCGTTCTTGTGGCTTCACCAAACGGTAAGGGAAGAGATCACCTGGTATAAAACAGTCTTGAGAGGAGGTACTGGGATACGTATCATGACGTACATTTAATATGAAATTATTTTAACTGAAAAATTTTACATAAGGGTCACAAATATTTATAATATGATTATTTGTGGTTTATGACTTATATATTTGTGATATAGATTATCATAAGTAACCATAACGTTCCCCTTATAGATTAGATACGAAAATCTACAATAACGATTTTTCATTTTTCCGTTAAAAAATGATATTCTAGTTAAATAAAAAGGATATAGGTCTCTTGAAGAGCTTAAGGAAATAAGTAAAAAAAAATTGACTTCAGAATCAGAACCCGAAGGAATTATCGAGTCAACCATTTCTTAGACGGACGTTACGTGCTCTAGGACCAAACTAAGGACCCAGTTCCTTCTAGGCGAGCTCTTCCCTATCCGAGGGATGAGGTCATAAGAACCCGAAGGGAACACCAAGTCTACCTCTTCTTAGGTCCTCTGGACCCGAGGACGTTACGCCCTCTGGAACCAAACTAGGAACCCAACCCTTCTAGGGGACCTCTTCTCTTGTTCACGGGTGAGGTCATAATCTTAGGGTACCTGACATATCAGGCGCCCCAGTGTTTCTCAGTCTGTACTGACTCGTTGAAAGTGAGTGAAGTGAATCCGTATGTTAGTGTATTTGTCGTTTTTTATTTTTATTGAGGTAAAGAATAATAGGTTGTAAATATGTCTAATGAAACAAATGAAGAGAAAACGTTAAGTGATTAGAGGTTTACTTACGACGTACTAGTACCACTAGTGGTCTACAAGAGAGAAAAGGGATGAAATTCCCTTTATCGAATTGTAGACTTACAAATCCTATCATGAACGACAACCTGAAAGAATATTTTAGGAATAATCAAACATAAAAGATATAATAAAATTCTTACAAAGAAAAAAAAAATTAAAATTCACACACACACACACAAACACGAATCAGTACGGGCTGAGAAAAGCCGGGGTACCTGACATCGGGTGGTCCGAGGAGACAGGTACCTTAAAAGGTCTCTTCTTATGACCCCATCCAACGGTAAAGGATGAGGTCCCCTAGAAGGGTTGGGTCCCTGACTTGGTCACAGAGAACTCAGAGGACGTAACCGTCCTGTTAAAAAATGGTGACTCGGTGGAGCCTTCGGGTTGACTGAAAAGACGAAAATAATCATGTTATGTACCAAAGAGAAGATTTGACAACTACGTCACTTTATATCCAAAGGATTATAACGTTGTAAAACGAAAATACTTTATTTTGGAGAACTTAATAATAAAACTATTCTATGACCTAAGAGAAAATTTATGTATAAGTATTCGATTGAACTTGAAACCCTCAAGAAAGTATAATTGAAATCGTCTACTCTCATTTCGACCAAAGTACTTTACTAAATCCCTCAAAGAAAAAGACACGGGATGTTCTCATATTTTTACTATAAATAAATAGGTAGTAAGAAATTTCTAATTTTTCCTAAATTTCGTAAATTGACATTTTAAGAGTAGAGATACGATAAAAATATCACCTATCAATTAGAGGTTAAAAAGATACCATTAATCAAAGAAGTGCAAAAGATGAACGAACTATTTAAAATAATCCTTCAGTAAGTATAGTGGACAAAAGTTTACACAGTTGCAAAATCAGTCATTAAATATTATAAACTAAAAAAAGAGATAGTAATGGAAGGAAGAGTAAAAATACAACATATATATATATATATATATATATATATATAATCAAGTCCCAGTTTGTTGGTCGAAAACCTTAATGAATACGTTCAAACCCACAAACATAAAATAATTAAAGTTAACAAAAGAAATGACGAAGGGAATGATAGTCAAACAAAGATTGATTCTATGTATCATTAAGACAGAACAAAGAGAAAGAAGAAATTATTATTTTTGTAATTTCGGAGGTCTTAACGGATTATTCTGTCGAAAGTAAACGAGAGTTCAAAAAAACCATGCTTAATAAGACTAAAAATAACGAATAATATAACAAAATTAAAAATAAATGAAAAACTAAGTTTACAATAAATCCTTCTACGAATATAGGTTATAATATAAATTTAATAACCTCATTGAATAATAAATAATAGTTAATATAACCTAATACTAATCAAATAATTCCAAAAAACAATGTTTCACAGTGTTACAAAAATATATAAGGTACCTGGATGGTTCATAACGTATATAAAAAGTATATAATTTATATATATTTTTTAAAAGAGACTTGTAAATTTTACCATTGTATATGATGGATTGACGGGAGTGACTGTATGGGTATCGAGAGAAATGAAACGAACAAAGATTTATAAAAAAGTATCGTACATAGAACATTGTTTGCCATAGTAAATGCATATATCACAAATAACGAAGAGGAGACCGTTAAGGAATACTTACAGTCTCGACCCTGAAGACACACAACAAGTGACTACATAGAGTTTTCGTATATTGTCACGGACCGTGTTCCGTTTATAAGTTCTTTTAAACAATCGATTCATTTAGTAGTAATGGTGTACCCGAAGGGACCACCGAGTTTGACACCCATCCCCTCTAGGGAACCTTCTCCCTTACCGATGGGTAAGGTCTTAAGAAGGGACCTCTTAAGTTACGTGTCTCCTCGGACATCTCGATGTCAGACACCCGAACGTCTCAGTGTCTCCTGACTCGATACTTGTGTGTGATGGTGTACTCATGCGTTTCCCGGTTTATCCTTATGACTACCATAGATAAGTAAGTAATTGAAAACAAAGTTGTGGATGATGTTAAACCTTGTCACGACCACGACTTAAGAATATATTTCTGTTCAGAGGTAGGAGTGGTCACCAGAAAAGACCGTAAAGTCTTCCTTGTCCTCAGTCTGTTCCTACGACACTTAGTTACTCTTTATATAAAGCAAAGTATTTGGGAGAGATATAAATGACTAGAGTTATCCCGACGTTATAAAATTGAAGAAATTACAGGAAACAAGGTGCGAGGATTGTTAACTTTGTCAGCCCGTCAGGTTTGGAAATTTACGTGACTTTCTTTCTTTCGAGTCAGCACAGGCTGAGAAACGTTGGGTACCTGACATCAGATGGTCCGAGGAGACAGGTACCCTAAAAGGTCCGTTCTCATGACCTCACCCAACGATAAAGGAAGAGGTCCCTAGGAGGACTGGGTCCCTAACTTGGGCCCAGAGGGCGTAACATTCCGCCTACTAAATGGTAGACTCGGTGATCCCTTACTGCCTCACGAAGTTTTCTTGATGGAGTTTCCCAAAACGGTTACGTGCGCAGAAGTTTTGGGTCTGGGGTCGTCTGTGGTGCCATCTTCTCGTGTCACAAAGTGACTTTCGACCGCGACGGAAGGCGTTAGTTCCAGTCTCCCCAAGGTGCACCCTCCTTGGGCGGACCGGGTGTTCACGTGCCGCTGTAAAGGTCGAATCAATACCCATGAAGGTTTATAGTCCCTCGTTTTCGGAGCTCCCCTTTGGTCCTGGAAGGACCCTGGCCACTGGTGAGGCACTTGGGTAGTGTCGCAAGTCTGCGGCGCGTGTAGATGCGCGTGCGCGTCGCTACGGCGCTCGGGGCGCCAGACAGAAGCGGGGCGGGGAGCCTGGCCTTCCTCAACGGCCGGGAAGGCCGCAGGCCGCCGGAACACCAACGGAGTCACTACAGCACCCAAGTTCCACGAAGAAACCAGGTTCCAGGACTTCTTCTCCCCCTGCACAAACTGCTCCTTCGACTACTCAGCGAGGACCACGTCGCCCTTACCGTCTCGGTATACGTCTCTGCTCAGTTTCATTTCGACGCACCTCTCCCGCCCCCAGGCAACGACATGGCCCAACAATCGCGACCTCGACCCTCAACACTCTTCCACCCCAGGGTCCTACTTCCGGCCTCACCAGCGGTGGACCGGACCGCGTCGGGAGGGAGAGGGAATGGTAAGTCAGACCGAATACAGGACGATCTCAAAGGGTCACCCAATGAACTTTGGCACGCTGTGGTGTCCTACGAAAGGAGCTCGCGGGCACCTCACACAACCTACCTGTGGCCCCTGGCTTTTTATATTGGAAACAGTTTCTGAAACTTCTCTAAAGTCAAACTACCCGTAGTCTCCTTTTCCCCACCTCCTCTTTGTAAATGTGACAAGATTAATACAGACAGTTTCCTGTACATCCGTCAACTGTACCCAACGAACTTACTCACCCCTCGGATTTCAATCCTCATCACAATTAGTCCTGTCTACCTTTTTCACTTGAATTCTTACGACAGTCTCCCGTCATTCTCTTTCGATTATTCCTTACCTCAGTGTCAGTCTGTTCCGACTCGCTGACTTGTTTTATTTCCTTACCACCACCGATGCATTCCCTCATAATTACATAAAAATTTTAAACAACCCACACTTAATAGGTAGAGATTAAACAGAACGATAAGTAACTCAGAGTCGAATTATGGTGTGTGGGTCAAAGGTCCACCTCGAAAGTCTCGAATCAAGTCCCACTCCTGGTTTACTACTCTAGACACGGACGATCACAGGAACGGTTGGTAATTTAACGGTAATTTAGACGGGAACAAATTACAGAGTCATTTTATTATAAACGAATCGTGTTGTTGTTACAACAGTTGAAGTCTTTACGGAATGCACTTCGACCCCGATTTGGTCATTTATAACTCGTGGAAAAAACACAACACCGTCCTGTTTTAGGAACCCGTGTCTCCTAAAAGTCAAATGAATTTAATTCCTTTTAAAGATTTAGTTCGTCTTAAACATTTTGGTCGGGAGAGTAGAAGGAAAATGATATGGTTAAAGGAGAAAGGGATGAGGTCAAGGTTCTGGAACCATTGGGACGGGACGGAATAGGTGAGTGTGGTTAGGTCAAAGATTTCCTGGTCTGTGGATTAAGAGGTACAAAGGAAAGACACCTCGATAACGATTGTACCTAAAAAAAAAAAAACCATATATACATCTTAGTTATAAAATTTTACACAGGTTATTTAGATCTGATGTTTTTACCCTATTCGGTTGTTATTTGAAAATACTCTTCGTATCAGATGAAACCAACACACTAATACGGTATACAATATCTTGGTACTACAATTTATTGTGTTATCTCCGGACAAAGTAGTCAAAGATTTAACCAAGACACTGAAAGATCTTTTTAGATGTGACCAAATGAACCACAATTCAATGTTGACATTAAGAAGTAATGAATATAAATCCTTCCGATGTCTCTACCTTATCTACGACCGTTTCGTCAATGAGAAGTTGTTCCGAAGTTAGTTCCAATATTCCTTCCACGTCTTCAGTAGTATTTGATACCTGTTGAATCTCCTTGTAACTCCATTAAAAATTTTGAATTTACGACTTAATAAAATTGGAAACATGATCACCTCCCAAAACTACTTTCATTATACATTTTTTCACATTCGACTTGACAAAGGGGATCACAATTTAGGTACTTTCCCATGACGTCTCGTATCTGATTTTAACGGAAGTTTTTCAGTCGTCAATAGGTGAATTTATACACTCGGTCTACAACAGAAAATAACGTTTCTTTACTATGTTTCCACAGAAGAAAAAACGATGGACTTGATGGTGGTTATACATAGAGATTCATTAACTTTTTTAGAAGTCCAAAACCCATTGCAAAAATAAGAACGTGTACACCGTCTTGTGTTATTTTGTCTACAGATCTGATCGCTATGGACTACTTCTCATATCGATCATTGTCTTTTTCATAAGGTAAATGAAATAAAGACTTGCAACTTGTGGACAGTCCTAAAGTATCCTTATTACCGTACATAATCTTGGTTCACCAGGTTTCCGTGTACCTCGATGCTCGTGCCGTACGAACAGGAGAAACTACGAAACATGGAAAATTGGACAGGAGATATCTCTTTTTGTATTTACGAAGTTTCTTAGTGACTAAAAATGTTCCATACGTTATTTTCAATTGTCCTGTCTCTGAAGGGACCGTCAGATCATCAATTCTGAGACGTGAAGGTTACGTCCCCTACGTTCAAACTAGAGAATAGTCCTCTACTTCTAGGGTGTACGGCATTCTACCGTGTCGGTTCTTTTTTTATTTTTAATTTTTATTTTAATCTTTTTTCAATTGTTATGGTTTCAAGTAATGTAAACTCCAAAATATTTTAAGTCGACAGTCCTTAGTCGTAAATATCATATGATATCATTCTTTTACTAGTACACAAGTAGAAGTGTAGTTCAATTTAATTAAAAAATATTCGAATCTTTTGAATGACGTCCCATAGACGACCGTTACGTCACCTAAACCTGAAGTACAAAAATAAAAGCGCCGGACGCAAGTCAGGGACCAGACCCTTGATTCAATGGTATTCGACACACTGTACCGGTTTTTTTTTTTTGGAACAACATTATTACAATGGATACAACATTATTACGATTGTAATAATGAAAAGTGTTATTGGTAATAAAACACTCTACTTATTATACTTTCTACATCCTTTCATTTTCATGATAGATATGATTTTTTTGTCATTTCTTTTTATTAATAATTCTGACCTTCTTAAGATTGGAGGAAGTTATTTTAACAATCATTTCATAGATTGTTTCAACCTTTTCACTCAACAGAGTTTTGAAAAAAAGGGGGAGTGGAAGTCAAAACTACAGTTCGTCGATATGCCAATATATCACTAAAAATTGGAACCAATGTGGAACAATAGTCGTCCCTTCGAAAATTTTTTTATTGTGGGGGTCTCTAAGACTAAATTAACCCGAGTCCACACTGGACCTGGAACTATTCCAAATTTTCAAAACGTCCATTAAGACTACACGTAGGTTCTAACTCTTTGTGATCAAATCTTCGACCAACGACGGAAATTTTCTTTTTGATAAAAAAGTCCAAAAAAGAAAGAGAACTCAACATAGGTAGAAGTTGTCTTCGATGTGTTAGTATTCCCCTTTTATTTTAGTCCCTTTTATCTACTCCTGGACACTTCCTCCCCAATACTTAATATTTGTCAAATATACTAATTGAGGTCAACAAATTAAAGACAACTTTCTATTACAGGAATATAAATATTAGAATAAAATGGTAGTAATGAAAGGACTAAAACTGAGTGTAACGATAATAATTATTAAAAACGTACTAAAATAGATCTTCTCTTTGTACTTTCGGAATCGAAGTTTTTAAGATTTTCGGAAACTAACAAATTAAAAAAGGAGAAATTGAGAATAAATATAAAAGCAAGTCACGAAACGAGAGGACCACAGTGGAAGTACTACTATCAAGCCGAAACCAGTCATTTTATTTATTAGAAGACCTACGTCAACCGGTCACACTTCTCATACACGAGTCTGTAGACTCTAGTCAGTGAAGTGTCGGTGTACAACATCTGAATAACCTGAGGGAAGTCCTATACCTGGAAAGAATACATCGAGGTCGACTCCTTTTCTAACTACTTCGATTTCTACTTTCTAAGACACTTTTATTACGACTCAAATTGTTTTTGACATCATTCTTAGAATCAGTCCATCTAACAAGTAGAAATCTTACAACATCTCGGGTCCTCGTACTTGCGGGACTTTTGGGTTCGGAGTGAACCTAAAATCTTGTCTGTCGGTCAAACCATTTTGTCGACCCTCATAGTTATCTGTATAATGTTGTGGAGTTTGTTGATATTTTTAATGGAAGTGAAATTATTACCTTCGCTACAGGTCTTGTAAAAATCTTGTAAAACAAAGACTTGTTCGATTGGTTTTAAACGTGACCAAAGATGTGAAGTGAACATTCCCATAGGGAAGTACATTACAACTTTGTAGAAGTTTTAATTATGATAATTTCCATTATATTAGGAAGAAAGAAACAGTGACCGTTAAAAATACACCAAATTCTATACGAGTTTTTAAGGTCAACAGAAGTAAAAGTTTAAAGACCCCTGAGTAATGATATTCTTTAATTGTTCTTAGTCTGATGTCAACTGGGAACTTGTTGTGCCCAAAATTTTCATGGGTGGGTGGTACGTCATTTTTTTCGACGCATGATGATTATCGACCGGGAGGTATAGACGTCAATACTCAGAGTCTAAGTTGGTCGGAGTCTAGTATATCATGACATTACAAATGATAACTTTTTCCAGGTTCACATTCACCTGGGAGTCCCAAGTTTGGGTACACAGGTTGGTAGTTGACAATAAAACATTCCTGAATCGGGATGAAAGACGAGGACAGTGTAACAGAATACTAATCCTGGAGCAGTTGATTAGTCTGGTTTCAATGTTTTCTATTGGATTTCCGATTTCAACATTTATCTGTGTATGTATATATATATATATACATCTACATAATATAAACTTTAATTCTCCGATTATTCACATTTCGATTTCTGTACAAATATGACTATTAATTTTTGTTAAGATTTCAAACGAAATCAAAAAAATAAATTCATAATGACTAAAAAACAACTTCACATTAAAAAAATATTACAAAGTCCACGTGTCGTTTCACTAAGTCAATATATAAAAAAAGGTAATATCCCATAATGTTTTATAACTTATATCAAAACACACGACATATCATCTAAGAAACATAGATAAAATATATATCATCACACATGTGTAATTAAACTTTGAGGGTTAAATAGGGGTGGAGGAAAGAGAAAAATCATTGATATTCAAACAAAAGATACAGACACTCAGACATAGATAAACATATTAAAAAAATCTAAGGTGCATATTCACTATAGTATATAAACAATTTCAAACAAAGTCAAAACACTACTAATCTTCATTCCTGTGTTAAGGTTCCTTTATGTCTTTTATGTAAAATACGAGTTCATGAATGGATCGAAAAGGTTCAAAATTGGTCAATCATCATAACGAACTGTCACACGGTCTAATAAGGATTTGACGTCAAATATCATTATTTTGTAACTGCGGTGACTGAAGAAATAATGGAACATCGTTATCAGCATCAGATCGTATCTGTTTTAATCTAAGTCTAAAAACGAGATCCTGGATTCGTATATTCTAGTCCTTTTTCAAAAGGTAGTGAAAAAACGGACTTTGTGTTTAAATACATTGTTTAGGTTGAAGTCTCTGTGGGTTTACTAACGGGGAGTAACTATCGGAATTGAATATAGATAGTAGATGAGATTTTCTGTCAGAAAAGACTATTTTCTCCATAAAGTCCTCTAGTTCTTTTACATGATGACGTTAGAACTTGAAGGAATTTCAAGTGGTTTGTAATACTTTAACTCCGTTGTTTAAACTTTAATCTTTTGGTACTTCACAAATCTTGAATGATTTTGTATTACTTCTATTCACTGTAAACTATCGACCAAAAATTTTTCATAGACTAAAGTAGAGAGATCTACATTTATAATAATAAAGTCTCTAAATCATTAAACGGAACAATATGTCTATGATAATGGTATACACACTTACGTCGTTTTTAGAGTTTAGGCGGACCTTATAATATTCGTCAGAGATTTCAGAATCTATACTTTATATGGGTAGAAATTATTATATAGAGTTCTTTCAGTGGGACTTGTTTTTAAAGTACTCACGTCGTTTAGATCTCTAAAATAGACTCGAGTGGGACTGTAAGGGACTTCTATTGTTGGAAACCGCGGTAACTTTTATCCCACAAAACACATCTACAAGTGTCTTTTCCTTCGGTTCTCTTAATGCACTCAATTTACTCCGACAATCTAACTTTTGTAGAGAAAATTCCAATGTAACGGAAAACCTTTTGTGTTTTCAAGGACTTTACGTCTCCTTTTCATTACCTTACGAGTAAAATATGGACACAAAGGACTCGGAGACATGATTTTGGTCGTTCTTTGGAACGGAACACACAAAATGGGACGGAACATATAATATCCGGATGGTTAAGAACGGTACTTTTCTGGGATCTATTTGTATTTACATTTCGTTCTAACAGGGTCTCGTCTATCTCGGTTCTCAAAGTTCTGGGTCCTAGGTCTGTAATCCGAACCCACCACACCAAAGGAATTTTTGTCTTAAAAGTGGAATTTATTCAATAAAGATCTATGACTGTATGGACCTCAAAAAATAAACAACAACCCAAAAAAATTCGGGTATTATGATAAGAGACTGTCTCGACAACTTCGGTGGTTTTAAAAACACTATGCGTCTGTTCACCTGTCACCCGTCGACTTAAGTGGATGGAGTAGGAATGGAGTAAATATAGGAATCGTGACGAGTAATTGACGAAAACACCATGTGGTTTTATTTTCGGAACTTGGTTCAGGTTCGACACTAAAAGTGGACAGAAGTTTGATTAATTTCGAAACACAAGGTCAGATTCTATTTCTCTTTATTTATATCTCTAAGAAAAAAGTTTAAGAAAAGGTAATACCAAATGATGTCCTATAACTCGTATCGAGGGACACGATACATCATCCTGGAACAACAAATAGGTAAGACATATATTATCAACCGTAGACGATTAGGGTTTGAAGAATAGGTAGGGAGGAACGGTATGGGAGGGAGAACCGTTGGTGTCCAGACAAGAGAATACAGACACTCAGACAAAGACAAAACATCTATTCAAGGAAAACAGTAGAAAATCTCAGGCGTACATTCATTACAGTATACTACAAAGAGAAAGAGGAAGACTGAAGTGAATCAAACTATTGAAGATCAAGGAAGATACAACGACGTCCACCGTAGTAAAGTAAAAAATTTACCGACTCATTATAAGGTAACATATAAACAGGGTGTAGAAGAAATAGGTAAGTAGACAGGTCCCTGTAAATAAACAACGGTACAAAACAGATAACACTTGTCAGGACGATACTTGTATCCCCACGTACATAGAAAAAAATTAATAGCAAGACGGATGTATATACGGGTCCTCATCCAGTAAATGACCTAACGACCTAGTATACCATTGAGGTAAAAATCCTTGGAGGTATGACAAGAGGTATCACCGACGTGATTAAATGTAAGGGTGGTTGTCACATCCTCCTGAGGGAAAAGAGGTGTGAGAGAGGGCGTAAACAATAGACATCTGAAAAATTACTACCAGGAAGACTAGCGATACTCAAAAGTGAACATAAAACCTCTCTCTAAGAATTAAAGGCTGGTCATCTACTTCGCTTATAGTATACAGTACAATTATTTGATGGTAAGTCTAAAGAACGAGATATCTTTAAGAGTTCAGAGACAGTAATTATATAGTCATGAAGTGGTGGTATTAATGAAAAGAAAGAAAACGGGAGTAAATGACGGAAAAGAGTTGTTTGGAAGACCTTCTTCTCAGACGACAGTGACAGAGTTTAATAAAAAAGGGGTAAGTGAGGAGTCGAAGTTTGACGAAAAACAGTTCCAGTGACCACCGACGATTTAGTATGTCGACGGGACTGACTGACCAAACATCAGAAGAGTGAACAGAGGAGGTAGTGACCCGTAGATGGAAATGTAAGGGGGATGGACGGAAGACGCCGTCGTGAAAAGGAGAAACAGGATGAGTAATGATGAACGAAGATGACCCATTTAATATTTGAACTTAAAGTAACGGTCTGGGTTTGTCGTGACAGTCAGAAAGAGTAGGACGTAGGACGAGGTGATACGTGTGTCTGTGAGATGTGAAGAAATATATGACGTCACGAAACACCTGTTAAAGGTTGAATATTTAAATGAGTGAGACTGAGAAGACGGATCTTCTCATCTTCTGGTAGTAAGGAAGGGTTGTAAGGAAGGTGTAGTAAGAAAGGGTTGTTTAAGGATACATAGACAGTCAGGATTGAGTTTAAAATGGATAGAATCCGTCTCCAACAACGAGAAGGGTCACAAGGGAGACGTAGTGAAACTCATGGAGAACTAAAGTTTAAATGTCCCTTCATGGAATATGTAATATAGGAGTCGTGAATTGGTAGCGTGGGACATATATCTACGTATACACGACGAACTACTCTCCCTTATTATTGATATAGATGATCGGTGTTACTTTTACTTTAGTCTTTAAATCTTAAGGTTTTACGTAGTGCAATATAAAATAAAAATCTGTTCTTTTGGAAATACAAACGGAAAATTTAAAAAAAAGGAAAAGTAAAACGTACAAATATTCTTAGGTGTATATGTTTAAGACAGAAATAGAACATGATTCGATTCATCACCGTGATTCTGTTATAAATGGTTAGTGATTTACTTATGATGTCATATTAAAAATCACTATTTTTAAAATAAACTTGTCAAAATCAATAATTCCTATCTTTCTATGACGTTTTTTTTTATGACCTTCCTATATATTTATCAAAGATCGTCTGACGGACCATGTACCACAGATTGTTGTTATTCTTCCTCAACCTCCTTTATCTCCTCACCTTTCTATTCTCGATTGAACCATATGTCCTATATGTTCGTCACAAGACTTTTAAAGTGGACATAATGAACAAATTAGGAGTATTACAGGGATTCGTAGTTCTGATAAGTAATAGGAGTAGGATCTCTACTTTGGTCTCGGCCTCTTCTGACTGAATGGGTTAGTGTCTATAATTTGTCCGGTCAACTCTAACTTTCGTTTCGTTAACATGGACGTCTCAACCACGAGACCCATTTACACATACTTTATTATTGTGCCGTCGTCACTAACACAAATCACTTCCCTGACACTTGGCATAAAGGGGGAACGACAATTAAAGATACAAAGACGTAAAAAGGTCAGAATGGATCAGTCGTTCACAATAAAGATATTGTACATATCATTAGTCGTTTGCTGTAAACAAACGATATGTAGATTTTGTTCTTTAATTTACGGTAAACGATAATCCTCTTATAGTAGATCTTTCACATTTTTTTTTTTTTTTTCCACACAAGATGTATATGTCTTTGATTTCAGAGGTACCTGAGTCTGAAAGATCTCAGGACCATCTCTCCTATTAAACACAGTGAACAACGGTATTATCAAGAAAGCCAAAGTATTTAAAGGATGAATTGAAAGTTTATGTCTCATACTCAAGTGGTGACCGTTCTTATACATAACGATGTCTAGATGGTTTTTCTCGGATCTCAGGAATGGTATGTGGTTTGAGGCAAAAGAACGGGATATCAGACGAGAAAGTATTTCTTCCAATTTCATATTAATCTTGAAGTGTGTTGCTTAAGTCTAGACGTCTTCAACTTAGGACAAGGAAAACATCTGTCAAGTGTTAACTTTCCGGCCGGGACTTGAGACCTAGACCAAAGAAAGGTTCTCGACAACTTAATCAAGTCCCGGTGACCCACCACGACCATGTAGGACTATGGATAACACGAGTGTTCTGTCCTTCGGCCACTAATAAGGACTTCGATAGATACGGTTCGTTTAACTCAGAAAACATTCTAACCCTCCTATCCCTCTCTAAAGACCTCATACATTTTTTTTGAGTTTCCATTCCACGTGAGGGGGGCGAAAAAAATTCTTTCCCTCTGGGCCCAAGACCTATGAGGTGAGGTCATAAGAAAGGACCTCTTAGGTCACCTGTCTCTCTTCGGACCACCCGACGTCAGGTACCCCAATGTTTCTCAGTCTGTACTGATTCGTTGAGTGTGAAGTCCGACTCTTAAAAAGAGTTAGTTTTATTGGTTAGTATTCTTTTGGACCACCGTCCTTTTTTCGTGGTAAATAAGAGGTTTAGGGACTCTGGATTTTTATTTACGGATCTTGAGTTTCGTATATTGGAAGTTAGTCTTCACTACATTCTAATGTTAAAATGTACGTACTTCGTAAAGATGAAACAGTCCTGACATGGATTTGACAAAGTTTGTAATTAGAGAGAGTGTATGTGTCTATGTTTGTTGAGTCCTAAATCCCTATCCTTCTATCTCTGTCGTTGAATGAAAAAATCGGGTAGTTCATCCAGTGTTGGGAGGAAAAAATTCAGTTGTTTATGTGTTGATCCATATAAAAGGAGTGTAATTTGTGTTGAGTAAGGTCGATTATAAATTCAGATAAAGGAATACCTAACGTCTCAGTGGCATTATAGTATGACGAAACAATAAATATTTTATTCATATTCCAAAATGTTTCTTAAAAATTGTATTTTGATTTCACTAAACAGTTCAGGGAACATTGTTATTATACTGACTAAACTGATTAGTTTGACTGTCGGGAACGGTTATTTCATTTCGACCTGACCTTACGCCTATATTGTATTTCTTGGACTCTTATTTTAGAAAGAAAAAGAATAAACCTTTGATATGATATTTTGTGGAAGGAAGTTTATAGTCTAGGATGTTATCGGTCTCTAAGATTAAATACTACTATTTGATGTCAGTTTGTAGTTTAGTATGAAACTCTTGGAAGTTACTACTTCACAAATGAACCATATTTGATTGGTGTTTAAAAATTAGATAGACGATATAATTTTTAGTCCCGGAAGGGTCTACCGTGTCACCTATTCTTAGGTGGACGGTTACGTCCTCTGTGTCTTCTGTACCCAAGTTAGGGACCAACCCCTTCTAGAGGACCTCCTCCTTTACCGTTGGATGAGGACATAAGAACGACCCTTTTTGAGTACCTGTCTCCTCGAACCGCCCGGAGTCGGGTACCCAAGTGTTTCTCAGCCTGTACTGACTCACTGACTCGTGCGTGTAGGATCTTTAGTAACGGTACCTCAACTAATACTAGGTTTTGAGTAAATTACGTAAATCTGTAAATTTAGGGTCCACCCTCGGTCAATTTGATGACAGTGAACTTCAGTGAAACAAAACGATAAGTTCTACGGTTTATTGTATAATAATCAGACATAAAATTGGAATATCCGGACATACTCCAAGTAACCTACAGATCTTATACCGTATCATAAATAACACTGGGGTCGAGTCTCTGACAAAAAGAAAGAAAGGTACACGATCTTATTTCCTGACGGAAGTACGTCCATCGTCGTCTCGACCCCAGTCCCTATATTCGGTCCAAGTGAGTCGACGAGTGTCCGGGGTGGAGAAATCATTTGTACTCCGAGGACTGCAGTAGTGTCCTATGACGACAGTGGTTCCTTCATTGGTTCCCTGTTGAACTCTTTCAGTCCGGTGACTGGTTCACTCACTGAGGACTGTCTAGGACAAGTTTATCACCCTTCTTACTCGTCTCTCTGTCTGTACCCACGACTTCTAGTCATATCGAAGACCAAACTATGTCGTCGACGACGACGATTCAACGAAGTCAGTACAGGCTGAGACACGCTGGGATATCTGTCGTCGGGTGATACGAGGAGACAGGGACCCTAAGAGGTTCGTTCTTATGACCTCACCCAACGGTAAAGGAAGAGGTTACGTACTTTCACCTTTCACTTCAGCGAGTCAGCACGGGCTGAGAATCACTGGGGTACCTGACGTCGGACTGGTCCGAGGAGGTAGGTACCCTAAAAGGTCCGTTCTCATGACCTCACCCAACGGTAACGGAAGAGGCACTATATCGTCTCATACTTAGTTTAGTCTTTGTGGACATAGATCCTTAAACTAGATTCTTTTATTAATTTGTGTATCTTCTTTGGAAGTCGTGTTTCTATAAATAACGGATACGTCTCATTTATTACTAATTTTTGTTGGATTTACTGGTGGTCATTTTCTTAACGATTCCCATAAAACTATATAGGTGAGTCTTTACACTTACGTGAGTAATGTCCACTAGTGATACTCTAGATATCTTTGTCCCTCTTATTAATACCATAAAATTTTCATTTTCAGTGACATTTTACAAAGAATACATACACATGTTTAATACATTTTTTACAAAAACGTCTGTTTTTGATCTTATACTCAGAGTCTATATGATTCCATGATTACACCATCCTAATCTCCCAAAAAAAAAAGAAAAAGTCTTGAATGAAATTACAGTGACACGACAAAATGTTATTCTTTTCTTTTTATAAACATCTCCGTAACCAAAAATTCTTTTTCTTGTTATACATGAAATAGTACTTTTAGTTTTAGACCCTTTTTCCATCTATGTGAATTAAGTTTTGTCATCTAGTCTTCTTCTAGGGGTCTGTTGATAGACCATTCCGCCCCCTTATGTTCTTTAGTCTTCTAAAACTAATACAAATATAAAAAAAGGTTGATACATTTTTTCTTTTTGGTAAGGATAAACGAGAATCATGTAAAAAACTCTTAGTGACATTCCAACTACGATTGTTAATGTGGTTTGACATTGACTCCACCATGGGGCTCTTACACCCATGTAAGAACCATCGTACTTGTTTGATCGAAAGAATTTTTAGACACCCCGACGATGAGAGAATTGTTTTATTTTATTTTGTATTTTACTTCAGAAATAACTTAGACAATGATATAACGAAGACACAATTTTCTCTTTCTAGTTAGTCAAGTATTTTAACTGTGATGACAATCGGTTGACTCAATAAAACGTGAGTGAGAACCCCCTTTGACTATAGTGTGTATATTTAGTTAAGATGTGTTATACATTATAGGTTATTATTCTGTCAAGCTTGGAGTCTTTCGAGTTACTCTTCACTGACGATTGAGTTTATCTAAACTTTCTCTTATGTATAAATGTATGAAATAAACCAAGAGTTATAACTAAACTAACACTATTAAAACCAATTCAAACGGTAATAAAACATATACCATTACTTCATATACATATATTCGACAGATGAAGGGGTTTATCCAAACTCGGAGAATCAAAGGTTCAGACATTTTACCTCCACTCCTATCGTTAGAGTAACAAAGACACTTCTAGTGTACGACACTCTATGTATTCTTGTCACGAATGATTCACAGTCCGTGGGTCATTCGTGAGTCATTCCCTCCCGTGCATGGGACACCACCGAGTCGTACTGTCGGGACTTCGGTATAACAGACGAAGTCTCGTATCGTGGTAGTAAACGTTCCGTGAATGAGGAATCTTCCTTTCAATACTGGTTGGATCTATCGTGTAAGTTTTCGTCTCTGTAATGAAACGGTTGATTCCAGACAGATCAGTTCCGATACATACCTACACTCTCAACCAGACACTTCTTTCGACTCGCGGCTTCTTAACTACGAAAACTTGACACCACAACCTCTGTTGAGAACTCTCAGGGAACCAGACGTTCTCTAGGTTGGTCAGGTAAGACTTCCTCTAGTCGGGACCCTAAAGAAACCTTCCTTACTACGATTTCGACTTTGAAATCATGAAACCGGTGGAGTACACTTCTCAACTGAATAACCTTTTCTGAGACTACGACCCTACCTAACCCCCGTCCTCCTCTTCCCCTGCTGACTCCTACTCTACCGACCTACCGTAGTGACTAAGCTACCTGCACTCAGACTCACTTGAAACCCTCAACCACTACCTGTCCCTCCGGACAGCACGACGTTAAGTACCCCAGTGTTTCTCAGCCTGTACTGACTCGCTGACTTGACTGACTGACTGTGGAATGACACGGACAAGGAAGTAGAAAGTTTATAATCACGGATAGCATCAAAATACCATTTTTTATTTACTTAAAATATACATTTCGTAATTTCTGTCACAGACCGTGTATAAGTCACGAGTGTTGTACAACAACAAATCAACGGTTCAACACAGGTCGAGAGACACTGGGGCACTTGACGTAGTACGGTTCGAAGGGACAGGAAGTGATAGAGGGACTCAAACAAGTTTGAATACAGGTAACTCAGTCACTATGGTAGGTTGGTAGAGTGGGAGACAACGGGGGAAAAGGAATTAACAAGGGTCGTAGCCCCAGGAAAGGTCGCTTAACCGAGAAACGTCGTCGTCGAAGTCGCGCTGTGTAATCGATAATAATATAAACGAGGATTCGTAGTACGGATAGTAAACCTATTTTACGTCGTTCTCTAAATTGACAGAAACCTATTGAAATCGATAGTACCATGAGACGGTACTGACCCTGTGTCGGTTCGAAGGGTGACTGTATCGATTTCCATTAATCACACTAAAGAGGGATACAATAGAATTTTCTTTCCCCCTCCACCTCTCTTTCTTCTTTTGTGAAGGTTTGTAAACGTTTACAATCATATTTTAATCAAATTTCCCTACTATTAGTCACTTCAAAAACCAACGGTTTCACTACCACCTTCCTACGAGGAACCGTCATGAACCCCCTTCCCCTACGACACACAGGACGGGACGGTCCAACCAGGACGTTGTTTCTTAACAGGATGTCGGGAGCTTAAAGTGTGTCGGTCCCTCTGTAAGTACATTTACTTCTACGTCAAACATTAATAGATTCGGATCTTAATAGATTCCGAAGGGACCACCGAGTCTACCATTTCGCAGACGGACGTTACGTCCTCTGGGTCGAAGTCAGGGACTCAGCCCTTCCAGGGGACCTCTTCCCTTACCGTTGGGTGAGGTCATGAGAACGGACCTTTTAAGGTACCTGCCTCCTCGGACCATCGGATGTCAGGTACCCCACCGTTTCTCAGCCTGCGCTGACTCACTGACGTGAGTGAATTCGGATCTTATGTCGATATAAAATTAATACTTATGTTTCATAAAAACGAAACAACATTGATCACCACGTCTCCAATTTCGTAGACGGACGTTACACCCTCTAGACCCAAGCTAGGGACCCAGTCCTTCTAGGGGACCTCTTCCTTTACCGTTGTGTGAGGTCATAAGAACGGACCTCTTAGGACACCTGTCTCCTCGAACCACCCGATGTCAGGTACTCAGCGTTTCTCAGCCTGTGCTGATTCGCTGAAGTGAAAGTGTAACGGAAAAAAAAAAAAATGAAATAAAATGAAATGTTATGACATAACCAAAACGGTATGTAACTGTATTTAGGTGGAGTGCAACGAAAAACTTCAATATTTTATTAATCCAAGGAACATGTCTTTGTAACATTTTTTTATATAATCCTTTTCATTTAGAAGGTATAACGATGGTCAATACCCGACTTAACACTAGGGGGTTTTAAGTACAGTTTTGGAATCGGGGTTCTTGGAGTCTTACACTGATATACACTTCTCTCCCGGAAACGTCTCTACTACTTCAATACAACTATACACGGTCTTTGTTTGTGTCATAACATTTGGTTAATAGGTTAATTTTTATTTAAATTTTTTTCTCTACTACTTCAATTTTACTCAGATACTCCTACCCGGAATTAGGTTAGACTGGACAGGGGAAGATTCTTCTTCTTTAAAACTGTGTGTTTTTCTGTAGTCTGTATACTCACGTGTCTCCTTTCTGGTATACTTATGTGTCGTCCTTCCGTCGGTAGACGTGAGGTAGGTTCCCCACTCCGGAGTCTTCCTCGGTGTGGACAACGGTAGTCTGGGATTAGAGGTCTTGATACTCTTTTATTTGAAGACGACAAGTAGCAGGTCAGACACCACAGAATAATACCGTCGGGATCGTTTGATTATTTTGTGGGGAGGTCCAAGAAGGTCTTAGAGAGATATGTGCAATCGTTTACCGTGTCAAAATAAAAGATCTTTAAGTAACAAAGTAGTCTAGAAATAACTCATGGATGATATAAGTCTCTCCAAAGTAACCGTACGTTTTGTTTAGGGATGACTTTACTCTAGTATGGTTTATATGTTTTTCGTCGAAATAAAAAAGTGAATTTTTACATAAACACAGTCATTACTATTGGTATTAAATAATTCCCGAAATATTAGAGGTCCGTGACTCCCATTTGTGAAACGAATGTCACACAATTTCACGGGGGCAGAGAGGTTCGGTTTAATTTACTATCCGAACTTTCGGAAACCTTTGACTTCGAATTCGATGTATACTTCCTACATGGGGGCTGTCGTCGGAAGTCTCTAAGTGACCGACTATTTGTAGTTCGGATCTTCCTTGGAATTATTCGGTCCCGAAGATTAATGACACATACAGTCCTTTGACTCCGGGGCTCTTTTGTCTTGGACAACACTGGGAATCTACCCTAGTAGTTTAACCGAGAGCTGTCATTTTCGGTTTTCTTATTGAAGAACGTCCTAAAGTCCTTGGTTCCCTCTTGGTTCGGGTCTTTCAATTTCCTCCCCTGTCACCGAGGGGGTCTGTGAAGATCGGTGAACCTGAGAGTCGTTGTGGTGACGGTGACACTTATTAGACATTACTGAGGTTCTAAAACAACTTGGAGAAGGTTAAGATTCAGGGTCCGTTCTAGCAGGTTAATGAACAAGACGGTCCATGGCTCTCTCTCCCCTATAGACCATGCAGTGTGATCCTCCTTTTCAGGACAGAGGGTTGTTCGGAGTGCGACGTCTCCTGGGGGTTTAGTTCTTTCCTGTGAGTCTACGACCTATAGGTTTTCAGGACTACAGGTGATGCCTCCCCTTTTAAGTCCTGAACTTCAGTCCACAGGATTGAAAGTCAAGATAGAAAAAAGATGTTGTGAAAAAAATTGGAAGGAACATACACCAAAGAAATTTTAGTACTCTATAAAAATAAACTCACCCTCATGTTAAATTATATGTGACTTAAAAGCCCCCGACACTGATGACGTAATTATCTCTCTTACAACATGATACAACACAAACCTTGACTATGGACGCGACGAGGACCATAGTTCAGTGGTCACGTCGAGTGGACGGTCTGACGGGGGAACAGAGGTAGTCTGAGGAGACAATACGGAATCACCTCTACACGGGTTCGTAATTCACATCTTCATGTCTAAGAAAACTATTATTATAAGAAGGAAACTAAAGAGGAAATCCAATATTAATCCCGGGATAGTATTAAAAAATTTATCTACTTATCCTTTTCCGACAACACAGATTTTTGGTGATGAAATTCCTATTTTTGAATCTTATTTTAAGATTTTCGTGTTTGAAGACATAGAAGGAGTGAAAAATTTTAGTGATAAATGAAAACCCCAAAAAAATAAACAAACAAAAGAACCGATTCACCAATGTCAAATAGAACAAAAGACGGACCTCTTAGGGTACCTGTCTCCTCGACGTCAAGTACCCCATCGTCTCTCAATCTGTGCTGAGTCGCTGATTGTGAAGTGACGACTAAAGGTCCTGAAAAATTTACGAGGTTTGGTGATATGAACAGAAAATCTCCCAAATTTCAAAGAGGTTAGAAAGAAAATAAGGTCGGATCTAAATTAATGATACAATGACACCTGACGAACCAAAACTTTTCAATCACAATGAATCAGGAAACATGTACATTCCTCGGACATTCACACTGTTTCGAACCTTCATCCTTTTTAATATTGATGGGGTGGATAACGTGTCGTCGCCGTCTTTAAAGGTGTCACAAAGAAAAGATTATTATTATCAGAGGAGAGTTTCCTCTTCCGAAAGAGTGAAAATAATTCATAAACCGATAAACCAATCTTAAACAAGTGACTAATATAGGTGAATGAACCACAATAATTGTCTAATTTGTTTCGAAGGATAAATAAGGGAACGACCGTGTAAGGAAAAAATCTTAAATGAAATCTTTAAATTTGTAATATGTTAAAATCAAAATCAAATTTTATTTTGCGAAAAATTCCTGAACTTTCACTGAACCTGTCGTTCCTCTAGTTTGGTCAGTTAGAATTCCCTCTAGTTGGGACTTATAAGTGACCTTCCCTGACTACGATTTCGACTTCGAGGTCATAAAACCTGTAGACTACTCTTCTCTACTGAGTGACCTTTTCAGGGACTACGACCCCTTCTAACTCCCGACTTCCTCTTCTCCCATAGTCTCCTACTCTACCGACCTACCGTAGTGGCTACGTTACTTGTACTTAAACCCGTTTGAGACCCTCTATCACTCTCTGTCCTTCCGGACCGCAGGACGTCAGGTACCCCAGCTTTTCTAATCCTGTACTGTACCACTGACTTGTTGTTGTTGTTGTTGTTGTTGTTGTTCCTAAAGAGACCAACAGGTCATTAATTCTGAGACGGGAAGGTTATGTCCCCCGTACCCAAGTTAGGGAACAGTCCTTTGTCTAAGGTGTACGGTGCTCCATACCGGTTTTTATTTATTTTTATTTCCTTAAAATATTATTTTTTATTTAGTGAACATTAGAATCTTTTTTACCTTTGATTAAATGGAATATTTGACTACTTACAACTTTTCACTATCGATATCTATTTTCAAGGGTACATTCAGTTTTCGAAACGACTCTTTTATTCATACTGATATAAACTGTTGTATTTTAGATAAAAAGTGGTTTTTAAAAGATGTATCAAAAGACACATCGATCAAATTACTGAAGTTCTCGTGTACATCAAATCTTAGACTTTAGGTTTTAACTTTGACAGTCAACAACTAAATTACCAAATATCTCTTGACAATCACAAGGTTTAGATTTTACACAAGAAGTCGACCCCACAGTCAAGACGTCATGGACCCAACGAATTAATCTTATGCGTCACAAGATTGGAAATTTTTATGAATTTCTATTTAATAGAAAATGTATTAACCCCTGGGGTTTAGGATAACCCACAATCATTTTTTTTTTTTAAGGAGTGTAAGAAGTCGTATATGTCGAGTTTGGGTCAAAAATCGACATATTCTTTAGGATAAAAGAAGAGACAAATTCGTGGAACCAAGTTTAGGGGGTGGGTAGGGTATGGAGGATGAGATGGGGGTGGAGGTCTTATTAGGAGTACTGGGGGTTTGAGGACTCCTTAGGACAACAGTACTTTCCAGCCAAAGTATGGATAGATCATTCCGCTAACAATCTGGATTTATGTATTATCCGTCATAATCATCATAATGACCCATGAGAGAATTTTAGAACAGTAACCAAATAAATCTAAAAGAGGCCTTGAGGTACTTCTCTGTCTCTAGATCACAGATTATTTTCTGTTTGTACACCTCAATTAACAGACGAATAACAAACCTACCGAAACTCTTTTTCTTAGTCACGTCTATACAAACAACCACACATCGGTTGTGAGCCTCTTCCGCTGCCGTGGGGCGAGGTCATGAGAACGGACCTTTTAGGGTACCTGTCTCCTCGGACCATCCGACGTCAGGTACCCCAGCGCTTCTCAGCCTGTACTGACTCGCTGAAGGAAAGTGAAAAGTGAAAGTACGCAACCTCTTCCTTTACCGTTGGGTGAGGTCACAAGAACGGACCTCTTAGGGTCCCTGCCCCCTCGGACCACCCGACGGCAGACACCCCAGTGTGTCTCAGCCTGTGCTGACTTCACTGAATCGTCATCGTCATCGGTGGTGATAGGACCCCTCCCGTCCCTTCAAAGGAAATCGACTTGTGAGTCGTAACGGTCTTTCCAGAAAGATTTTGTGTTCAAACTAGAATGACAAGAGAACGTACAGAGGAGTACTGACTTTGTTGACCAGGGTCGGAAGTAAAGGTCCCAGTAGTAGACAGTCCTCTGGAGTGTGTAGTCACTATTATTGTTTACGGCAAAGGATTTCGAGGTACACGAACATTTAAACAACGACAACGACCTTACTTACAAAAGGTGACAGAGGAAGGAATTTAAGTTGATTTCATAGTAGTGATCCTTTTGGTAATGAGTAAGAGGGTTCCGACTCTATTATTTAAACACAAAGGGACCATGGAGAACCGGTGGTGTCTCGTACAATGTCCATGAGGAGTCACAACGGAGTAATCGAAACTTCCCAACTTATCTATAACGATTTTAGACTGAGGAGCCGTAAATCGTTTCACGACCTGTGTGTAACTCATTTACAAGTTAGTCAAGTCAAGTCAACGAACCAGTACAGTCTGACAAACGTTGGTGTACCTGACGTCATGCGGTCCGGAGGGACAGGTAGTGGTTGAGGGTCTCAAATGAGTTTGAGTACAGGTAACTCAGGTACTACGGGAGGTTAGAGTTATCTGTAAATAACTTACTTGTCGTAAGGTGTCCTATTAAGAAAAGTAAAAGGGTGTCAGAATTCCTTTGAAGGAATTTAAGTGACTTCATGGAAAAAAAGACCCTTCCCACAGAACTTACAGATCCCCCTAAAACAGGAGACATTTCTATAATTGTTTATTTCACTGCGTTAGTCAGACCGAACAAATACAGAGAACTTAAATATACTGAGTTAGACGGTCTCGGACTAAGGAGACTGACTTACTTCTTTGTCTTAAGGACTTGTGTGTCATCCCCACATGGTCTGTACACTCTTATAAGTTATTGTCAATGTAAAAAGAGAATTGAAAATAAACCAAGATAAGAACCTTAGAATAGAATAACCTTGTCTATCTATTATTTAACCCTAACCAACAACCGTACACCAAATTTTCAAAAATTTATCTATGGTAAGAAAGTGATAAGACACTTATCACGGAATCACCAAAAGAATCATAAACATTACACACCACCAAAGAGAAAAATAAATAAATAAAAACAAAAAACCATTTAGTAAAAGGTTCAACTTTTATTAATTCGATAGTGACTGAGTAGTAACTCCCAAATTGACTAACAAAGAAACTGTAAACGATTGTATTCCTTAACAAAGAACCAGTAATGAGGAAGCATTAAAAAAGACTTACACAACAAATAACTGTAAAGAAAGTTTATAATCCCATCATTAAAAAAGAAAGAAAAAATCACAAAAATCAACACTAATATGATGAATCTCATCACAAACCATCATAAATGACAAATTATTTATAGACAAGTTACTTACTTACTTGTATTTTAGTTTAAAAAAAAAAAAAAAAACCGGTATGGTACCGTACACTAGAATCAAGGGGTAACTTGGACACGGAGGATGTCACCTTCGAGTCTCAGAATTGGTAACCTGACGGTTCCTTCAGGGAGGTTAGGAATGACAAAATTAGAAGGTTAAGGATGATTGTCAATATATGTATTTAACTAAAATAGAAAAAACTTTAGTTATTTTAGTGGAAATTATTTTTATTTTGATAATTTTTACACGAGAGTTGTCCAGGAATTATTTTAAAACTTCATTTAACCCAAAAAGTCAGAGTCAATATACTAGACTTATAAAAATTACACTTCTATTTTAAAGACATGAATTTTAAAATAGGGAGAAATGACGATTATTTTTTAATTAGATAAAACTAGTGATTAAGACTCAGAAACACAAAAAGTATTAATTTCCATTAAATGAACTCATGGACTGTAGAGACAATGTTTTATAAAAGGACAAACGGTCCTCCAGATAGTTCCCATTAGGGTCTTTACACGGTCGTAGATGTCGTTATTGTTTTGGTGACATTAGTCAGTCGTAAATCCCTTGACATCGGAATAAAGTCCTTCGGTACGAGCCTCCGTCATCTGTCTGTTATTCCAGTGGACAGTGGTGTTCCGTGGTTCCACTACTAAGTGGTTTTCAGGGGAAGGTTTGGAACCGTGAATCTCCTTCTTTGTGGACTGTTCGTAGTGATTATGTTATACATAGATAATATGAAATGTCTTATACTGACATCGTCGTCCTTTGAGTCTTGTGTCTCTTTACATTAAAGTCATACCGAGTCAATATGACTGTACTGTCAGTACGTATATATTTACTTAATAATAGCTTACATTACTCCATAAATTACACGCCTTATAAATGATTCTGTGACATGGTTTGTGATATTTAGTGAGTATTACGACAAGTTTAAGGGTTGTATTGTATTAGTTAAAATCACTATTAATTTCTTTAATAGTGTATATGATTAGAGTGTCACAACAGTACCTTAGTTTACTATTTTATTACTATGATTAACTCGTGTATTTTATACAGTTTATGGCCGATTCCCAAAATTCACCTGACACAATAAAATAAGAGTAATTCACCACTATAGGAATAAAATGTCTATTCATTTCTTCACTCTAACTTAGATATAGACGGTCTGAGGTTTTCGAACAGGGGAATTAATGAAACTAGAAATCGTGGTAAGGAAGTCTGGAAATGTTTCCTCACGGGTGTCTCGAATTATTATATGGAAAATGACCGATGGAAAGAGAAGGTAGGGGTGAAGAGATGGTACAAAGGATCATAGGGGATTACATAATTAAACGATTTCAACGGTATTATTTTATATTATGTTGGTAGACCTACCGAATTTGGTGTATTTAAATAAAAAGTACCAAGACCTCTGATCTTTGGACTCTAGTTCCACAGTCGTCCAAATCAAGGAAGATTCCGGAGAGGGGAACCGAACATCTACCGGAGGAAGAAATACACAGGAGTACCCCAGTGAGGACACGTGTGTGTAAGGACGACAGAAGGGTGTACGGGTCTACAGGAGTAGAATATTCCTGTAGGTAGTAAAACCTAATCCCGGATGGGACTTCTGGATTAAAAATGAATTAGTTGTGATATTTCGGGAATGGAGGTTTATCCAATGTAAGCCTCCACGACCCCTAATCCTGAAGTTGTATATTTAGACCGTCACCCGTCCTCTATACCGTGTATTAAGTCGTGTATTATAATGGGTTATTTGATGAAGTTAACTTTGAAACAAGGTCGAAACTGAAGAACCATTTGTGTTTGATGATGAATTTTATACTTCCAAAGACAAACCATACGTCATTTATAAAGAAATCGTATGAACCATCACGATCGAATGACCGGTAATTAAGAGAATCAAAAGTAAGTATAATTTTACGGAAACAAAGTGAAAGTAAGAATTTCTCATAAAAAACGATCCACATTTTAAGATCTATGAAGATGATCCATATTTTATCCATATCTCAAGATCACAAAAGAAAGAAAACCGTGAAATTTATATGGTCAAGCCAATGGAAAACTGAAGACTAAATTTCAGTCAACAGTAATGTATAGTAACAACGGAACAAGTGTTACATGACTGAGAGACCAACGAAATTTATACAACAGAGTAAAAATTAAAGTCATCAAAGTCATACTACACGGGAGTAATGGGACCAACCATAAAGGGTTCATAGAACCTATAAAGTGGTTTAAACCTTTAAGTGAAAAAACTTTAAAACTTTAAAGTTTTAAAGTGAAACCGGTAACTAAGAAGTTTAAAAACTAGTAAATAAGAGAGAAAGAGAGAGAGAGAACGGAATGTTGTGAGGTCAATATGTCTCAGACGAACTACAACAACTTTTTAAGTGACCCCGAGACGAGTAAAAAAACGGTTCGGAAGATGGAAAAAACAGTCCAACCTATTAAAGATAACTGGACATAAATTCCCATGACTGAGAGAAGACGATAGCGGTAGACGTCAATTTGGGTAAGTCAGTTAAAAAATATAGTCTATAAAATTGTGAATTAAGATCTTAAAAGTAAACCAATAAAGAAAAATGAAAGATAAAGACGACTCTAAAGGACATATAAACGGGTAATTTTAATTTAAAAGAAAATGCAGGAATTCACGTCAGTATTATTAACGGAATGTTAGGAACAGTCGATTGATGTTGTACACTTCGTAGGACCCTAACTAGAGAACTAACAGAAAAGGAAACTCGTGACCAGTATAAAAGGACAAAGAAGAAAACACATCATTAAAACCTAACATAGGGTCTGTACCACTTATTATGTAACGTCTCTGACATTTGAGACAATACAAGAAGAGTTCTTATAACTAAAAACAAAATCAACTTTCGAAGCGTCTTGAGTTTGAGATTTGAAATGGAGAGGTGCAACCCGTCGTCGACTTTTGAGGTAGTCAAGAAAATCGGAACATATTCGACGAACCTAAGACAGGATGAGAATGTATCTTGTCTCAACTCGGTCTAACAGTCGGTCTCAAACATGAGTTCACCCCCGGAAAGACACCGAGAGAGGAAAGACCTTATAAGAGGCATTGTAAAGTCGACACCAACGAGGTTCGTAATTGAAACTTATGAGGTCTAATGTTCAAAGACTCGGAATCGAGATGCATACTACGACGGACCTCGGACGGGACTCCATTTCTCAATATCTTTCCCCTCTTAAGTGGGTCACAGGAAGGAAAGAAGGTTAACAACTGAGGGGAGATTAAAGACGGACGAAACTAGTGAAAAGTCACGGAAGTATATCAACGAAAGAAGATAAAACAGCTCTGAAATAATTTACAATGGATACGTTACCAACTACACTACATGAGTGGTAATTGTCTTCATCTTGGAGTAAAAAAGAAATGAGTTCTTTTTAGACGAGGTATAGATCTGTAGACATAACATAAATAAATATGGTTGTGATAATGAGAGGTAGTTTTGTACGAAAATTTAAAAAAATGGAAAATCTCTATTTGGAAAAATCTTTTTCCTGACGGAGGGAAGAGGAGAAGACCACGAGGACAGAGTTAAGAGACAACTTTTCTTCGACGGTGTGACGAAAAAGAGGTCTGGAGGGATGGTCATCCTGAAAATATGAACAGAACTGAATAGGAAGGTTAAGACAAAGAAACCTAATCACTCATCTTTGTAATATCTGACCCCCAAAAAAGGACTCCAACTCCTTCATGGAACCTTGTAAAGGTTCGTAAGGTAAGTTGACAACAGAAAAATAACTGTTCCTATAAATATATCTTACAAAGACCTCCCAACGTGTCCTTAAAAGACTTATTTCCTCTAAATTCAAGTGTAGGTTGCCATATTGGTCCTTTCCTCCTTGTACAGTGGGACCCTGTACAAGGTCTCCTCTACTTCCTGTGACTTTTCCCCGTCTCAGTCGGGTGTGCGACTTGAGTTACGTTCTTTGTAAATACACGGTTTGAGACGACCAGAGACCCCCCCTTTCTGTAACTTTATGTGATATTTACAGAAAAGAAATTGTCGAAATAATTCTATGTTAAATATATGGTTTGATATTTTAAAATTCTCACTTATTATAGAATTATTTATTGATGAAGGGTTTATTGACCATGTTACAATGTCATTGATGATGATATAAAAGAACTTCTCTAGAGATCAGAAAGGGTAAGATAACAAAAGGAGATAAAGAAACGTGACTAGTGACTCCTTCCGAAAGAATAGAGAAGGACCATAAGAAACCTTGAGACGTAAGCTTACTCATATAGAAAGGAAAAGAGGAAACGAAAAGTGAAGGGAAGAAAAGTCTCGATAAACATTCCGGAGGAGTCTGTCGGTAAAACGAAAAAACGTAAAGAAAAAGAACCCCTACCAGAATTAGGGAACTACCAGAACTACATGTTACAGAGGACATGTTACAGTACTTGTAGGCAGGTATCAGATAGTCCGTGAGACAGATAGTCTAGATCAGGGAATTTAGATAAAGAGTGAAGGTGACATATTAGTATTCCCTAAACTAAATCCAGTATGGACATACCAGATCACCAAAAGGGATGAAAGAAGTCAAATTCAGACTAAAACTACTAGACTCGGTATCAGTCGAGGACCAGAACAAAAACAACTGACATATCTTGAAGAGGTAGAAACCGACGTTTCTTATATTAGTTAGACTAAAGTCACAACTGGTAGACCACTACAGGTACACATCTCAGAAGAGAACACAACAACCTTCTCCGACAAACGATACTGGTCACGCAAGAAAACCGTTTTGAGATAATCGGAAACGGGACGAAGTAAGACATGAGGTTTCGGTTTAACGGACAATGAGGTCCACAGAGAACTGAAGGATGAACACGAAAGGTCAGGGGATATTATTTTTCCTGTAGAAAGAACCCACAATCAGTATTTTCCAGAACATCCAGAAGTATCTTGGTAAGTTGAAGTCGAAGATCAGTCCCGTATCTGAAGCTAATGGTACTATAACTTACCAAACGGAACCCTTACTTGTCTCTAGTAACCCAGTAAAAACTCTAACGTAGGTTCATGACGCAAAACCTGAGAACAACTTATACTACCTATGAGGTAAAGAAGATTCCCTAAGAACGGGTGTCATCATCTATATTACCAGTAGACTCAATTTGAGTGGGTAAGGTTAGGTAAAAATCAAGTGACTAAGGATTTTACAGTTGTAAGTGAGAACGGTAGAGAACAAACTGGCGAAGGTTAAACGGAACTAAGTACCTGGAATGTAAGGTCCAAGGATACGTTATAACGAGAAATGTCGTACTCTGGAACGAAGATAGTGGTCAGTGTAGGTGTTGACCCACAACAAAAACGAAACTAGGTAGAAAAGTAAGAAAGACCTCAATAAAGAGGTGACTAAAGGTCATCGAATAACCCGTGGATGGCTGGACCCCTCAAGTAGAAAGTCACAGGATAGAAAAACGGAAAAGTATGGCAAGTACCCCAAGAGCTTCGTTCTTATGACTTCACCAAACGGTAAGAGAAGAGGTCACCTGGTGTAAAACAGTCTTGAGAGGTGGTACTGGGGAGACAGAACCCACCGGGATGTGCCGTACCGAATTAAAGTAACTCAATCTGTTCCGACACCAGGTACACTAATCTAACCAATCAAAAGACACTAACACCAAAGTGAGACAGACGGGAGACTACGGGAGAGAGTCACGGATGGTAGAATAACCCCAAAGAGAATGGAACCTACACCTCATAGAGAAGTGCCGACGAGGTCTTTTCACGTCGGCGACGAGGAATGGAACCTGCACCCCATAGAGGAGTGTCGGTGGTGATGACTAGAACCTACACCCCATAGTGGAGAGTCGGCGAGGTCACGGCTCACCCGTCGGCGGTGAACGACGTCGGTGACGAACGGTATCTTTGCCATACCTAGATTTCCTTCGTCTTCTATAATTCTTTTCCACCGTTCTTATGTGTTTCTTGGCATGTTTTTCCGAGAAGTACTGACTTTATTAGTGCTACCACACTAGTGAGTGGATCTCGGTCTGTAAGACCTTACACTTTAGTTCACCCGGAATCCTTCGTAGTGATACTTGTTTCGATCACCTCCACTACCTTAAGGTCACCTCGATAAAGTTTAGGATTTTCTACTACGACACTTTCACGGTGTGAGTGATATAGTCGTTTAAACCTTTTGAGTCGTCACCCGTGTCCTGACCTTTTCCAGTTAAAAGTAAGGTTAGAGTTGCTTTCCGTTACGGTTTCTTACGAGATTGATGACGTGTCAACGTGTTAAACGTGTAGAGAGTACGATCATTTCGTTACGAGTTTTAAGAGGTTCGGTCCGAAGCCCTTATGTGTTTGGTACCTGAAAGTCTACAAGTCCGACCAAAATCTTTTCCGTCTCCTTAGTCTCTAGTTTAACGGTTGTACCCTAGTAGTTTTTTCGTTCTCTCAAGGTCTTTTTGTAGATAAAGACGAAATAACTGATCCGTTTTTGGAAACTGACACACCTGGTGGTGTTTGACACCTTTTAAGACTTTCTCTACCCTTATGGTCTAGTAGACTGGACGGAGAACTCTTTAGAGATACGTCCAGTCCTTCGTTGTCAATCCTGGCCTGTATCTTGTTGTCTGACCAAGGTTTGTCCTTTTCCTTATGTAGTTCCGACATATAAAAGTGGGATGAATAAATTGAATATACGTCTCATGTAGTACTCTTTCCGACCCAACCCACTTCGTCTTCGACCTTAGTTCTAACGGCCCTTCTTATAGTTATTGGAGTCTATACGTCTACTATGGCAGGAATACCGTCTTTCACTTCTTCTTGATTTCTTGGAGAACTACTTTTACTTTCTCCTCTCACTTTTTCAACCGAATTTCGAGTTGTAAGTCTTTTACTTCTAGTACCGTAGGTTAGGGTAGTGAAGTACCGTTTATCTACCCCTTTGTCGCAGTCTGAAATAAACCCCCCCCGAGGTTTTAACGACGTCTACCACTCACGTCGGTACTTTAATTTTCTACGAATGAGGAACCTTCCTTTCAATACTCGTTGGATCTGTCGTATAATTTTTCGTCTCTGTAATGAAACGGTTGTTTCTAGGGACATCAGATCCGATACCAAAAAGGTCATCAGTACATACCTACACTCTCAACCTGATATTTCTTTCGACTCACGACATCTTAACTACGAAAACTTGACACCACAACCTTTTCTGAGAAGTCTCAGGGAACCTGATGTTCCTCTAGGTCGGTCAGGTAGGATTTCTTCTAGTTAGGACTCACAAAAACCTTCCTGACTACAACTTCGACTTTGAGGTTATGAAACCGATGGACTACGCTTCTCGACTGAGTAAACTTTTCTGGGACTACGACCCTTTCTGACTTCCGTCCTCCTCTTCCCCTACTGTCTCCTACTCTACAAACCTACCGTAGTGACTGATACCTGTACTCAAACCCATTTGAGGTCCTCAACCACTACCTGTCCCTCCGGACCGTACGACGTCAGGTACCCCAACGTTTCTCAACCTGCTATGACTCGTTGAAATGACTTGACTTGATGACATAATGTCTACTATGTGTAGGAACACATAGCGTCTTTTCTATTACAATAAATTTTGAGTCTCACTGACATCGACGAAGAAAACAGATTCCACCCCAACATCTTAGGTATAGTCACCCTTTTAATGAGTAACATAACGAAGGAAGGAAAACGTTTAAGATCATCTATCTTATCCTTCTTTTCTCTCTGATTTTGAAAAATTTTACGGTTAAAAAGATATTGGGGGGGTTTTATTCTGGGTTGTATCTATCTACAGAGAATTAAATCGTCACGGACACGACTCAAAACTATACGTTTTCATGTGACCTCAGGGATCCATCGACCTTTTGATTTGACTAACCTTTTGTTCGAGACTCTTAAAACTACTTCACGAAGGAGGACTTCTCTAATCGAACTTCTTACTTTGGTCTCTGGTCACTGATACCTTCCGTTGGTCATTTTATAAGGTCATCTTAACAACTCTTACAAATTTTGTTCTTACAGATTATTAGGTGCAATTCTACAAAATGACCTCATTACATTTGAGATAAGGGAATGGGATTTGGAAGTCATTTCAAACCTTGTGCGTGTGTGTGTATGTGTGTTGATATACACAGAATACACTCACCTAAAATAAAATTATAACTTCTTTTCTTCAGTACAAAGTACCGACGTATTCTTTTGTGAAATGGTTTCCTGTACTTTTCTCTACTCTACTCTGTCGTTCGTAAGTGATCTTAGTTTTGTCACCTGGACCTCTTACAGTCGGACTCCTTTAAGTTTCTCTATGACCCTCTTATAACCTAAAGGGTGGTTGACACTCAGTTGCCAATTGAGTCAAAAACCTCACAAGGCCCTGTCTTAAACATTTAATTCTACTGAAACCGACGACTAGCCTCCGGTAGCCTCCTTGGTGGCCTATTGGTGGTGAGTAGATCTCGTTCTGTAGGACCTTACACTTCAGTTCACCCGGAATCTTTCGTAGTGATGCTTGTTTCGATTACCTCCACTACCTTAAGGTCGACTCGATGAAGTTTAGGACTTTCTATTACGACACTTTCACGACGTGAGTTATGCGGTCGTTTAAACCTTTTGAGTCGTCACCCGTGTCCTGACCTTTTCCAGTCAAAAGTAAGGTTAGGGTTTCTTTCCGTTACGGTTTCTTACGAGTTTGATGGCTTGTCAACGTGAGTAGAGTGTGCGATCATTTCATTACGAGTTTTAAGAGGTTCGGTCCGAAGTCGTTATACACTTGACACTTGAAGGTCTACAAGTTCGACCAAAATCTTTTCCGTCTCCTTGGTCTCTAGTTTAACGGTTGTAGGCGACCTAGTACCTTTTTCGTTCTCTCAAGGTCTTTTTGTAGATAAAGACGAAATAACTGGTACGGTTTCGGAAACTGACACACCTAGTGTTATTTGACACCTTTTAAGAAGTTCTCTACCCTTATGGTCTGGTGAACTGGACGGAGAACTCTTTAGACAAACGTCCGGTCCTTCGTTGTCAATCTTGACCTGTACCTTGTTGTCTGACCAAGGTTTATCCTTTTCCCCATGCAGTTCCGACATATAACAGTGGGACGAATAAATTGAAGACACGTCTCATGTAGTACTCTTTGCGACCCGACCTTCTTTGTGTTTGACCTTAGTTCTAACGGCCCTCTTTATAGTTAGTGGAGTCTATACGTCTACTGTGGTGGGAATACCGTCTTTCACTTCTCCTTGAGTTTACGGAGAACTACTTTCACTTTCTCCTCTCACTTTTTCAACCGAATTTCGAGTTGTAAGTCTTTTGCTTCTAGTACCGTAGGCCAGGGTAGTGAGGTACCCTTTGTCACCTTTGTCACAGTCTGAAATAAAAACCCTCGAGGTTTTAGTGACGTCTACCACTAACATCGGTACTTTAATTTTCTACGAATGAGGAACCTTCTTTTCAATACTGGTTGGATCTGTCGTATAACTTTTCGTCTCTGTAATGAAACGGTTGATTCCAGGTAGATCAGTTCCGATACCAAAAAGGACACCAGTACATACCTACACTCTCTACCTGACACTTCTTCCGACTCACGGCTTCTTAACTACGAAAACTGGACACTACAACCTCTTCTGAGAACTCTCAGGGAACCTGACGTTCCTCTAGGTTGGTCAGGTAAGACTTCCTCTAGTCGGGACCCTAAAGAAACCTTCCTTAGTACGATTTCGACTTTAAGGTCATCAAACCGGTGTAGTACGCTTCTCAACTGAGTGACCTCGTCTGAAACTACGACCCTCCCTAGTCCCGTCCTCCTCTTCCCCAGCTGGTTCCTACTCTACCGACCTACCGTAGTGACTGAACTACCTGCACTCAGACTCACTTGAGGCCCTCAACCACTACCTGTCCCTCCGGACCGCACGATGCTAAGTACCCCAGCGTTTCTCAGGATGTGCTGACTCACTGACTTGACTTGACTTGAACCGACGTTCATTGTTTTTTGGGAGTCTCTTCCGTTACCGTTGAGTGAGGTCATGACAACGGACCTTTGAAAGTACCTGTCTCCTCGGACCACCCGACGTCAGGTACCCCAGCACTTCTCAACCTGTGTTGACTCGCTGAAGTGAAAGTGAAAAGTGAAAGTACGTAACCTCTTCCTTTACCGTTGGGTGAGGTCAGAAGAACGGACCTCTTAGGGTCCCTGCCCCCTCGGACCACTCGACGTCAGATACCCCAACGTGTCTCAACCTGTGCTGACTGAGCTGAATCGTTGTCGTCGTTGTATTTTGGGACCAAATCAAACTGAATTTGTTATTCTCTTAAGTAACAGAACATACTAACCTTCATGTCTCCTTCCCACCCTAAGAGAACACCGAGTTGACCATTTCTTAGACGGTCATTACACCCTCTGGACCCAAACTAGGGATCCAACCCTTCTAAGGAACCTCTTCCCTTTCCGATGACTGAGGTCATAAGACCGGATCTCTTGAGGTACCTGATATATCAGGTACCCCAGTGTTTCTCAGGCTGTGTTGACTCGTTGAAAGTGAAAGTGAAAGAAAAAAGTGTCTCATTCCCGTCTTTTAAAATCTCCCCCCGAAACCATCAGAGTTTCTGAGGTCAAGGAAACTATAGAAAGAAGTGAGACTGTAAAAGTCGACTATCATTTTACCGATATCGGACCGTTATGTAGGTCAATATTGTAGGTCTCCGTCCTTTCTCCGGTAAAGAACCCTAGAAGACAAATACTTACTCTTTTCAAAAGATTCTTCGCTGAGGTCGGTTGAAAGGATACACAGATTAACCGGTCTTGACATAGTGTACTGACGGTAATTTGGTTAGAGGAACCTTCCCCCTAACGTGGGTAAACCTTTGTGGGATTAACCGAATTTGGTTAGGCCTAAATGAGGACACGATCCTTACTCAGCGGAAGTGGACTCAGTGTTCTCTACCCATCTATGGATTCTTTTAGTCCTATTAATCCATAAGTCACACTGGAGGTGACTGAGACTCAGAGTTCTTTTCACTATGTAACGTCCTTTACACTACATATACATAAAGTCAGTTCTCTAAGTGTATACACACACACTCCGAGTAAATACAGTTGATGAACCTGTTGAACATAATTCCGATCAAAGTAATAATCATAATATCAGTTTTTATTACCAAAGTCACTAGGAGAGTTGTTTTTTAAGGAAAATACCCTTCTTACATTCACCCCTGAGTTTCAACAAAATAAAAAGTCATATTTCCTCAATCTTGTGTAAATCTTATTACACAAGTCCAATTCCGTAGTACAAAATACTTTTGACTCTTTTACCGTCACACAGTCTCTTTAGTATATTGTCTAATCTTCTTATTCGACCCTTATAAATTGAACCTTTTTTTTAGTGAACCCTCTTATATTGTCCCCAACCTTTCCGATCATATCTGATATGATACCTTGTCTCATGTGTGAATAAGACTCATCAAGGTCTTCATACTGTTTAACTTTAATGCCACTCTGTAAGAAGTCCATTTACATTGTACGGTAGGTCGTTGCTGTAACTCTAAGAACAAAACCACCCTTTGGTCTGGTCCACTTTTACTGAGATATTCGTACTAAACGTCGGATGACGCTCAACAGTGGGACGAAGGACCCGACACTACCAATTAAAATACACCATAGAACTGACCTGGCACTCCACGGTATTACGAATCAGTTTGTAATAAGACTCACATTGACACTCTCACAAAAACCTACTCTACTTGAAAGGTTAGTTATCTGACTCATTTCGTCTAACGGGAGGAATTTCACCTACCGAGAGTAGGTTAGTCCACTTCTAGATTTATCTTAATTTTCCGACTACGAGGACGTTTAGTCTCTCTTGAGGAGGACGGACTGACGGAAACTCGACTCTGTAGTCGGGAAAAGGACGAAAGTCTCAGTTTGACTCTGTGACCGAGAAGAACTCAGAGATGAGACGACCGAAAGTCTGACTTGAACGTAGCAATCGAGAAAACCATGAAACCTGAAACTGACCTTGACGTGGTAACCGAGGGTACCCAGGGGTCTTTCGTTGTGGACAGAAGTCAAGAGTATCCACTCACTAGGCAAGACATCTAATAGGAAAAAAGATCGACCAAACTCCTACTGGTCTTCGACCAAGATGAAGTCAAAGATACCTACGAAAATGGTCGTGACTAGAGAAAAGTAATCTTTTACCTTTGACCACCCGAAGTCCTGGAAACGGGAAGAAGGTGTCTAGTACCTGAAGGGACTACCGAGTCACCATTCCTTAGTCGGACTTCACTTCCTCTGTGTCCTCTGTACCCAAGTTAGGGGTCCAGTCCTACCAAGGGACCTCCTCCTTTACCGTTGGGTGAGGGTCATAAGAACGGACCTCTCACGGTACCCGTCGTTCGGACCACCCGATGTCAGGTATCCCAGCGTTTCTCAGTCTACGTTGACTTCACTGAATACTGTGTCGTGTGTGTGGTACCTAATATCATTTTGGTAAAAATTTCTTTAAGAGACCAAATCTGGTGAAGGTTTCAGAGGATGTTGAAATTTTAAGGTAATACTATAATTAAATAAAGAAGGTATATATAAAGAAACCCTGTAGATCTAAAAAACACGAGTCTTCTTTCTTTTATATTCGTGTTACTCAGTCTTTGTCTTCTCTCCTCTCGATATCTAACATCAAAAATTTAACGACAAAGTTTTTATGTGTCTTTGATTTCTAAATCTGAAAGAAAAAGTAAATTATCCAAAAATCGCTGATTTTCCCTCTTCCGTTACCGTTGGGGGAGGTCATGAGAACGGACCTCTTAGTGTACCTGTCTCCTCGGACCACCCGACGTCAGGTACCCAAACGATTCTCAACCTGTGTTGACTCCCTGAAGTGAAAGTGAAAAGTGAAAGTACGTAACCTTTTCCTTTACCGACCTCTTAGAGTCCCTGTCTCCTCGGACAACCCAACGACAGATACCCCAGTGTGTCTCAGCCTGTACTGACTTCGTTGAATCGTCATCGTCGTTGATTTTCTTCCGATCACATAATGTAAGGTGGATATCAATCCAAAAAGTGTAATCTTTTGGAGTCCGTTTAAGATTTCCTTGTGTATTAAAATTAGAGTGAGACAGACTATTACTATTAAAACACCGGGTCGTTCTTACTATCCTTTTTCACTTTGACAAGATACGATGTATTTAGAGGTGGGAGCACCGAAAAAGACTCGCACTTCCAAGTCAAGTCAAGTTTAGTCAGCGAGTCAGTACAGGTTGAGAACCGCTGGGGTACTTAGCGTCGTGCTGTCCGGAGGGACAGGTAGTGGTTGAGGGTCTCAAGTGAGTCTGAGTGCAGGTAGCTCAGTCACTACGGTAGGTCGGTAGAGTAGGAGACAGCAGGGGAAGAGGAGGACGGGAGTTAGGAAGGGTCGTAGTCAGAAAAGGTTACTCAGTGGAGAAGGTTACACCACCGGTTTGATGACCTTAAAGTCGAAATCGTACTAAGGAAGGTTTCTTTAGGGTCCCGACTAGAGGAAGTCTTACCTGACCAACCTAGAGGAACGTCAGGTTCCCTGAGAGTTCTCAGAAGAGGTTGTAGTGTCCAGTTTTCGTAGTTAAGAAACCGCGAGTCGGAAGAAGTGTCAGGTTGAGAGTGTAGGTATGTACTGGTGTCCTTTTTGGTATCGGAACTGATCTACCTGGAATCAACCGTTTCATTACAGAGACGAAAACTTATACGATAGATCCAACCAGTATTGAAAAGAAGGTTCCTCATTCGTAGAAAATTAAAGTACCGATGTTAGTGGTAGACGTCACTAAAACCTCGAGGGTTTTTATTTCAGACTGTGACAAAGGTGACAAAGGGGTAGATAAAGGGTACCTCACTACCCTGGTTTACGGTACTAGAAGCAAAAGACTTACAACTCGAAATTCGGTAGAAAAAGTGAGAGGAGAAAGTCAAAGTAGTTCTCCGAAAAATCAAGGAGAAGTGAAAGACGGTATTCCCACCACAGTAGACGTATAGACTCCACTAACTATAAAGAGGGCCGTTAGAACTAAGGTCAAACACAAAGAAGGTCAGGTCGCAAAGAGTACTACATGAGACGTGTCTTCAATTTATTCGTCCCACTGTTATATGTCGGAACTGCATGGGGAAAAGGATAAACCTTGGTCAGACAACAAGGTACAGGTCAAGATTGACAACGAAGGACCGGACGTATGTCTAAAGAGTTCTCCTTCCAGTTCACCAGACCATAAGGGTAGAGAACTTCTTAAAAGGTGTCAAATAACACTAGGTGTGTCAGTTTCCGAAACCGTACCAGTTATTTCGTCTTTATCCACAAAAAGACCTTGAGAGAACGAAAAAGGTACTAGGTCGCCTACAACCGTTAAACTAGAGACCAAGGAGACGGAAAAGATTTTGGTCGAACTTGTAGACCTTCAAGTGTCAAGTGTATAACGACTTCGGACCGAACCTCTTAAAACTCGTAATGAAATGATCGCACACTCTACTCACGTTGACAAGCCATCAAACTCGTAAGAAACCGTAACGGAAAGAAACCCTAACCTTATTTTTGACTGGAAAAGGTCAGGACACGGGTGACGACTCAAAAGGTTTAAACGACCGCATAACTCACGTCGTGAAAGTGTCGTAATAGAAAGTCCTAAACTTCATCGAGTCGACCTTAAGGTAGTGGAGGTAATCGAAACAAGTATCACTACGAAAGATTCCGGGTGAACTGAATCGTAAGGTCCTACAGACGGAGATCTAATCACTAGTGTGATAGTATTAATAGACCCAGCACTTCTAGAAAAAACATGTCAAGAAGACACATAAGAACGGTAGAGAAGAATTATAGAAGACGAAGACAATCCAGGTATGGTAAAGACAGGAAATAACTCGGGTAGAAACGTACTTTACAAGGGAACCATAGAGATTAAAAGAACTTCTCTAGAGATCAGAAAGGGTAAGACAAGAAAAGGAGATAAAGAAACGTAACTAGCGACTTCTTCCGAAAGAATAGAGAAGAACGATAAGAGACCTTGAGACGTAAGTCTACGATACAGAAAGGAAAAGAGGAAACGAAAAGCGGAGAGAAGAAAAGTGTCGATAAACATTCCGGAGGGGTCTGTCGGTGAAACGAAAAAACGTAAAGAAAAGGTACCCCTACCAGAACTAGGGACAGAGGACATGTTACAGTGCTTGGAGTAAGGTATCAAGTAGTCCGTGAGATAGATAGTCTAGATCCGGGAATTTAGATAAAGAGTGAAGGTGACATAGTAGTATTCCCTAAACTAAATCCAGTATGGACTTACCAGATCGTCAAAAGGGATGAAAAAAGTTAAACTCAGACTTAAACCATTATTCCTCAAGTACTAGACTCGGTGTCAGTCGAGGACCANACTGACATATCTCGAAGAGGTAGAAACCGACGTTTCTTATATTAGTTAGACTAAAGCCACAACTGGTAGACCACTACAGGTACACATCTCAGAAGAGAACACAACAACCTTCTCCCACAACCGATACTGGTCACNCCTAAACTAAATCCAGTATGGACTTACCAGATCGTCAAAAGGGATGAAAAAAGTTAAACTCAGACTTAAACCATTATTCCTCAAGTACTAGACTCGGTGTCAGTCGAGGACCAGAACAAAAACAACTGACATATCACGAAGAGGTAGAAACCGACGTATCTTATATTAGTTAGACTAAAGTCACAACTGGTAGACCACTACAGGTACACATCTCAGAAGAGAACACAACAACCTTCTCCCACAACCGATACTGGTCACGTAAAAGAACCGTTTTGAGATAATCAGAAACGGGACGAAATAAGGTGTAAGGTTCCGGTTTAAACGGACAATGAGGTCCACAAAGAACTGAAGGATGAAAACGTAAGGTCAGGGGATATTACTTTTCCTGTAGAAAACCCCCACATCCAAGACTTTCCAGAACATCCAGAAGTATTTAGGCAAGTTGAAGTCAAAGAAGTCACAATGACCAACCCCGTATCTGAACCTATTGACACTATAACTTATCAAACGGAACCTCTACTTGTCTCTAGTAAGACAACAAAAACTCTATCGTAGGTTCATGACGTAAAGTCGGAGAAACCAACTGGTACTGCCGATGAGGTAAGGAGACTCCCTAAGGACGGACGTCATCATCTATATTACCAGTAGACTCAATTTAAGTGGGTAAGGTCAGGTAAAGTCAACCCCATTTACCACCCTTTTTCTTGTGGGGTCAACGACAAAAACACGTATGTCTTTCTGTACGGGTCCTAAAAGAGAGATCCAAATCTTCGTTTGATCTTCTAGGGTCTGTATTATAGTTTTATCTTGATTTTATAATTCGAGGTTCTCATGTAATAGATCCTCAATATTCTTCTGTGTCTTTTAACAAATCGTTAAATGTTATGTTTTAAGTAGTTTAACACATTAACACCTCATTTTAGAAAAAACATTAAAAATAATTTGAAGTCTCTTTGTCCGAAAGAACAAACTTACTGAACGTATTTCAACGGATATCACTGATAAAAACTCAGAAAGTTCTCTATTCATCATGTGAAACTTAAGAAAGGACTTTAAAATTATAAAATACGGTCATGTTTAACGGAAACACAACAAAAGACATTGTTAATGTACTGTATAGGTTCAAGAAAGGCGGTTAGATACTTTTACAATAAAGGTTACAGTACTTGATAGGACAGAAATCGTGAAGAAACAACGATAGATAAGGAGGTTTCATACTGTAAATGAATTTCGGTATTAAACAGGGAAAAAAAAATCCTGACGGACCTAGGAGAGGAAACAACATCTACCTTATTATGGGGAGAGAGATTCAGTTGACACTTTCACAATCAACGAGTCAGTACAGACTGAGAAACCCTGGGGTACCTTACATCGGGCGGTCCAAGACAGGTACCTAAAGAGGTCCCCTCTTATGACCTCACCCAACGGTAAAGGAAGAGGTCTCGCAGAAGGGAAGGGTTCATAGTTTGGACCCAAAGGACGTAACGTCCGTCTAAGGAATAACGGACTCGGTGGTTTTATTCATTTATGTATTTTTTTGTTATTATGGGTAGAGGGGTTTCTACAGATACAAGATTAGGGACCTTAGAGACTAATCCAATCCAATATATCGTTTCCCTGTAATTCCAGGGTCTACCTGAATTAGTCGACTAAAATTCCATCTCTTCGATAGGAACTAATAGGTCTACCCGAGTCACATTAGTGGTCTCAGGGATCTTCACCTTCTTTCTCAACGCTCTTCGTCTCTCTACCGTCCGTGTACTACGAGGACCAAAACTCCCACTTCCTTCGGTACTCGGTTCCTTTTGTTCGTCTGAGATCTTACATGGATCCGTTGTCGACCTAACATCAGGTCACTTGTGACCCATCCTAAAGACTGGACGTCTTGACATTCTAATATTCGCACACAACAAAATTCGGTGATTCAAATACTATTGAACAGTGTCGTCGTAATCCTTTGATTAAGTAGACAAAACAAAACCCGGAAAGGAGACGTACCTAAGGTAAAAGTAACTTTAGGAATTATTGGAAGTCCGGTTTGGGTTTCTAGTATCATAGATAAGTAGGAGGGAACTAAAAAAAGACAGAGAGTCTTTTAATTACTTTGATAACTTATTAGGACTTCAGTTGTTTTTACGGATAACAAAATTCTCATATTTCTATTTGACAAAAAGTGAACTGATTCTACGGTTCTATATTCACTTTATGGTAAACGAATAGTAAGATTTTATAAAGGTATCGGTTATTAGAGAACTTACGGATATTTTATAGGTCGTGTCATCAGATCCATTCAATTTTTAACCCTACTATGTACATCGTTTCAGGAACTTGTTTACCGAACTCTCTTTCTCCATTTCTACCTCTCTGTCCTTCACTTCTTATCTACCTTACCCTTCATCTCCTTCAAATTACCCACTAAAAAAATTTACCTCTTTTTCTTTCTTTTGTTTCTTTCCTCTTACACCGTTTTTATTCTTGTGAGTCCTCTGAACACAGAACTGGTATTATACATGGGGTGTTTGGAGAGGTCTTCCTGACTGAACGTATCACATTAAGTAAGAGTCACATTTTGGTCCTTTCTCTAAATACGGAGAAAGAGACTAAGGGGTTCTGAGTTTGGTAGGTCTAAGTACCCTGTATCGCTCTGTAGGGAAGAAAACATTCCACGGACCATGTTACAAACTTTATATTATTTATAAGTTATTTACCGTTAGATTAAGGGAAAGGAACCGACTGAGACCTGAGTTTATCAGTCAACGAAGGGTTACCTACCGTAGATTAAGAAAGAAAACCAAAGAATCTAGACATAGAAGACCATATTAGGAACGATGGATGGTCTAAGTAGGACTAAAATATTTATGGAAAAACAAGATCAGATAGGGGTGGAAATGGGAAAAGATCCTGTTTAGTTAAACAAATACTATGTTATTAAGTAAAATTACTTCATATAATTTCTGATCTAAATACAAGATGTCCTTCTATACTTCCATAAGACACATAAACATATGGGTGTGTGGGTGGACGTGTGGGAATGTGTGTGTCTGTGTGTTCTTATATAATTATCTTCGGTAACTTCGGGTTCTTAACACCGAGTCTACTATTTCTTAGACGGATGTTACGTCCTCTGGGCCCAAACTAGGGACCCAGTCCTTCTGGGGGGATCTGTTCCCTTATCGTTGGGTAAAGTCATAAGAACCGACCTCTTAAGGTACCTGTTTCCTCGGACCACCCAATGTCAAGGACCCCAGTGTCTCAACCTGTGTTGACTCGTTGAGTGTGAAGGTGAAAGTGATCTATAACTACGATCCATACGTCACTAAGAAGACTTTTTATTATGTTGAATATTTTGACTTGTTTTGATTTTACCCATAATTAAAAGTGTTACTATCTAGGACTGGTCTCCATATAAAAGTGTCTGAAACAGTTTTACATTAGTTCTCGAGAAATTTTATAGTTTTATCTAAGAAGTAAATGACCACTCTTTTTACGTGTCAAAATAAATATCAATTTTTCATATTTTCGAATAAGTTCCAACTTTCTAATACTTTCTTTGGACTTCTCTTCCTGCCTGTAATTTATCTTGGTTCATATAGATGAGGGATTAAGTTCCCTTTATAAAGTAAACGTTCTAGTTAGATTCGTCTGTTACCGAAGATTTTTTACTTATAAACTAAAGTGTTATCATTTTTAGTTAAAATCTCGATTAAGTCACTATCTTCCTGTCATATTTTATGTAATACGACACGACACGAATCAGTGAATCAACACAGGCTCAGAAACGTTGGGGTACCTGACATAGGGTGGTCCGAGGAGACCGGAACCCCTAAGAGGTCCGTTCCTATGATTTCACCAACGGTACGGGACGAGGTCCCCTAGACAGGTTGGGTCCAGAGGGCGTAACGTCCATCTTAGAAATGGCAGACTCGGTGGTCCCTTCGGGTTTTATGTAGTAGGTTACGTGAAATTGACATTAATGTAGAATTTATTTTCTTATATTTTTATGATATGTCGATGTTTAGGTTTTGAAGTAAATTATTAAGGATTGTAAAGAGAATTACACAGTTTTTTCTACTTTTCTTCGTCATATCTCCATAAAAGTCGATATGTTTAAGTCCCGAAGGTTTTGTGTGTATGTGTTTTCGACTCCTACGGTGACAATAAATATGTGTAAAAAAAGATGTATCTTTTACAAATATAGATTAAGTTAAAATGGAATAATTGGGACTCGTTTCATTTACGAGATGTGTTGTCGTAAGTAAATTGTAAATTGGATGAGTAAATTGTAAAGTGGATGTACATGATCTGTACACGGTCTATGACAAGATTCATGAGATATCTATGAGTAAATTAGGTTTTTGGTGCGTCGTCTTATACTATCTTTTTTTAAAATTTGACTTTAACGATAAAAAAAGGAAGTGAAGAGGTAAGGTGGGGTAGTATGAATCAGTCACTTTCCTGTCGTTTTCAGGTGACTTTTCACGAATTGAGTCTAAGTATTTTAAACTCAGGTAAGACCGAGACAAATCCCAAGACCCACTGTAACCCATTCAATCATTTGGTCTTGAAGGGTTTGGATTGACTAATCTTAAACTTCCACAATATCGATATTTGTCTTGATAAATATAAACAATATATAAATTTAAATATATTATATGTATATTCCAAAATGGGTTCTGAATGAAACAAATCTTACCCTGAGTTCTTAGACTTAAAGGAAATTTCGATTTGTATAGAAGGAGTTGAATACTACCCCAATATAGAGTTATTTAGGTAGTATTTAACTTTTATTGTATTCAGTTTTTAGATTGGATAACTTGTAGTATTGACTCGAATCAGTCAACTAACACGAGTCTTGTGAATGTAATCGGGTGTCAACCCTCTTTAGTCGATTGTACTTATGGATAAAATATTATTTAGATAAAATATTTAAAGTACATTAAATAACTGTGACATCAGTTCTATTTTTTGACTTACCAACAGACCCGTATCCTACCAACCTCTATTTCGTCAATAAATGGGAACACAGAGCGTCGAATGACCTTCGACGGAGTACTGTCACACAACACGGGTATACCGATCGGGTCCTTTTCAAGTTTGAAGCTTTGAGGTTCATACCAAAGGTGACTTGTACATAACGAAAGTGTGGTAGTATTTTAGTCCCTGACAGACATGTCCACCAAGACTTCAATCGTCAGTGTGAACCCTTGGTGACTAATCACCAGAATCGGAAATTAGGGATGTCTTGTTCATACCTTTATGCACCAGGTGTTTTCACCCTTACTTCCCGTCCTAATATTTCAGATTTACAGTCTGGAGGTAAGAAATACGTAAGAGTGATCTCACCGGTGTTGTAATCCCGTCTTTGTAATGTGTTCGTTGACAGTACCGTGGATACATTTAGATGGGGAAATCCGGATTACAGTCATTTTCACTTCGTCCTTTGTCTCAGAGTATTTGAATACTCAGAGTATTTGAATTCGATTTTTTGTTTAGTTTTGTTTTAAAATGGATTTACACGACTTTTACCTGTGTGTGTGGATTTTCAAAGATCCCACTAGTGAATAAAAAGGATAAGTTGATTGGTAGTGTTATATGAAAAATAAGAATAGGGATTTTATAAAACTAATGAATGTGGACTGTGGTACTTCTATTTATTTTGTTTTACATACAGAAGTTCCACCATTTCCGTAGAGATATTTGTATTCTTATCGTCAAATTCAAATTTTTTAAATTTAAACCGACCTAAAGACTCTAAGATTGTCCGTTAGTTAGTATTCGGTCTTTACGTTTATTGACGGTATAGTTCGACCATCGTTAGATACTTCAGGATCTTTCTTCCGATTAAACTCTCAGAGTCCTATTCTCTAACTCAAACTGAACCGATGAACTGTTAAACATCGCTCAGAAAGTCGAGAATCCGTTTAGAAGTTTGGGAACTCGGACAAAAAAAAAAATTTGTTACGTACAGAATGTTTCAACAATACTTTTGTTTTACTTTATGTTTACAATTATATGGTACCCATAGTGTCTATTATAAATGTTGAGACGATTATTATTTTGTACATAAAACTCAAGAAAAAGGTGGTTATCCCTATTTGACGATCATTGGTTGATGAAAGAGTGAAATAAGGGTTATGTAGATGTACCGAAAACAGTAATGATATACATATAAATAATATGTAATTATATAAAAAATATTTAACTATATATTCGTCCATATATTTTATTTGTACGTGTAATATATCGGTACTTATATAAATTTACTTACAAATATATGTGTATGTGGAAAGTTTTCTCTTTATAACTCCCGTCGTTAGATTCTCCGTTTTAAAGTAGATGAAACCCTATCTACGGCCTGTTCTGGAGTCTCCTGATACATAATATATAAAGACTAGTTTGTTACTACTTTTACTGTCTAAATACGTGAATGGAAGTATGAAGTTTGTACATTGATGTACACTTAATGATAAGATGCCCCTACACTCATTACGAAATTATCTTTTAAGGTCAATTTACTGACGTCATTTGACTAGTAATTAAGATTTTACATTAAGACTGTTTTCGTATGTATGGATAGAATGTGAAGAGGGTTTTCGTATTAATCGATGTTCGTTTACATTCTTAATATCAATGATTTTGAAGAATGGAAAAAAGGAGTATTTATTCCATCCAAATATTTGTTATTTTTAACTTACTTGTTTAGTTCTTCTTTAGGTTCATATAAAATTTTGTCTTAGGAAGTACAAGAAACTCAACAAGTCCTTCGTTTAAAACTTTACGAATACGTAAGATGACCTATAATCACGACTAATAATTATTGTATATGAATGGTAATACGGGAAAGTAGGTTCATGGAGTTTCTCGAAAATTTCGTTATATATACACTAAAGAACATTATAGAGACTCTCCGTCTGACCATCTTTCAATAATAATTGAGATAAAATATCAGTTTCTTCGATCCCGTGACTCTCCAATTTACTGAAACGACCCCAGTATACCACTTTTCTTGAAACCTGGAGTTCTAGTAACAAGAGTAAATCTCAAGTCATATAATGGGTAATATACCAACAAATGATGTGGATTTACATTAAGATAAGGTCCTTTTAACTCTTATTACATAAACTTATTAGATTCTTGATTTCCACTCTCAAATAAAAAAACACATAAATTTTTTACGACAATATGTCCTTATATCTTATTGATTATTAATCAGAAACCTAACAACGACATCGATAATAAATATCCCGAAAACGATAAACACCGAAAGACTTCGGAGACGAGTTTTTACTAGGTAAGATAAAGACTGATAAAATTCGATCCAATCGTATCGACATTTGTTGGTTCTTCGTCGACTCTGTCCGATTGAACTTCAACAGAAAGTAGCACAAAGGTAACGAGTGAGAAGACTCAGTAGGAGGAAGATCAAGAGGTAAGTTGTCCATAGACACGTCAGATTGTAGGAGTTAGGAGGTAGATACCGGTCAAATTTCGGAACAGTTGATAATTTAAAAAATTTAAATTAATTTTATTCTTTCTATCCCTAAAGGGACCGTCAAGTCACCAATTCTGAGACGTGAGGATTTCGTCTCCTGTATCCAAACTAGGGACCAGTCCCTTGATACTAAGGGGTACCACATGGTGCCCCGGTTTATTTATTTATGAGTAGACGAAAATTATTTTCAGTTTTTTCTGAGAATTTTTATGATACGATATGATCGATATTAACAGTATAAGTCGAAAACGTTTGAATTGAAAATATCCGAAGGGTCTACCGAGTCACCATTTCTTAGACGGACGTTACGTCCTCTGTGTCCTCTACAAACAAACAAGGACCCAGTCTTTCTAAGGGACCTCTTCCTTTACAGGTGAAGTCACCAGAACGGACCTCTGAGGGTACCTGTCTCCTCGGACCACCTGATGTCAGGCACCCTAGTGTTTCTCAGTCTGTACTGACTTCACTGAATCGTTGACCGTGTTCGGATTGAAAATAACAGGAATCTTCCGGTAATTCGTATATAGTGGTTTACCCCTAAAAAATTTACATTATAAAGTGGTAAAAAGGGTTCTTTTTCAACCTTCTTTCCTCTTCACCAAAATTTAGACACGAGTTACTTCACTCTGACGTGTCAACCGAACTTACACCATTATGTTCGGACACCACAAACAATGAAGTATGGTGTAGGATGGGTCTCGAGATCTATATATATCGTTGACGGTAATCTGCCGTGGTAGGTGCGACTTTTAGGTGGTCCAGGTTTTACCGTAAATAATAGACGTGGGATGGGTAGGGTTAGGAAGGGATAAACATTTTATGTGGAAATAGGAGGGGAGTTTTCGTCCTGTTCCGTATGAATCAGTAAAGGTAAGAAAGCGGGTCGTTCGTGGACGGGGGGTACTTAGTCAATAGTATTGGTTAAGTAAACCGTAAGACGTGAAATCCTTAAGTAGAAACCTACAAGTGAGGGTGAGTGTAATACCAAGAAAAGAGAACTAAAGACATTACCGGGGACCAGATGTTCGAGAGACGAACGAGACGAGGAGGGGAGTCGATAGATAGGTGGTTGAATTACATAATAGTTAGACAGGTTCCAGTAAGGAGATAAGTAACGGAGTCGTGTCGTATTCTGCTAAGTACAAACCGAGGAGAGATGATGAAGTCTAAGAAAAAGTCGTCGGGTCCAAACTTGACATGAATGATGAGTCTGAAAAGTTATGATAAACAAGGAAACGACGACGTGCAGGAAAAAAACGGTCCTAGAGGTGGGTAAAGACCACGACATTTTAGGGGTGAAATTCTCGAATTTCGTCAAAGTTATTTGAGTAGGTAAGAAAAGAGAGATATAAAACTATATGATGTGAAGGTTGGCATTGATAAACAAAAGTAATCTGACCCGTAGGAAACTTACCTGACACATTCGCGTCTCAACTATGAGTCAACCTCCCACCCCTCCGACCTCCTCTTCTCTGTTCTGACATCGACGATTGCCTACAATCAGATTGCTAGAATAAAGCTTGGACACCTACCTAATTTATTTCGTTTTCTAAATCACCTTAATGAAGGTTAAATCCAAGGGTTTAATGTGCTACTCCGATGCCCAACTAGAGTTACGGTGTGATCTGTAGTCTCGGCGTCACAGCATCCTCCGAGCCCTTAGGGTCCTTTCCTAGGGTCTGATAAGCGGCTACGCTCAAGAGATGCCTAGTCGTCTTATCCTTCGGGTCCCGCCGGTGGTCTGGGAGGTCGGTCCTTCCGCTGACTGAGTAGAGGGCCCTAAGCCGGGAGCTGCTCGGTGCAGCGGCCGAGGTGAGCCCTTTGGGGCAAGTGTTTTTTCAACGGAGGTGGGATCCTGCGGGGCCCTCTTCCCCGACGGGAGATCTTCGTTCTACCGCCGGAGGCGAGAAGGGGGAGGAAGGTTTTTGGGGGAGGACCAGGGGTCTTCTCTCTGTTCCTGCAGCACCGCGGCTCTAGGCCCTTTGAGTCGCTTCGGGCGCCGGTGAGGGCCCGGGGGCCCTCCACTGAAGTGGAGCGGTCGCGTCTCTCGGCCCCCACCTCGGCGGCATTTCCGGCACTTCGGGCGGGAGTTGTGAGCCTCGCACCTGTATCCTGTCGGGCGCGGGAAGCCGGTAACAAGAGGTCGGGGCCGGGGGTTGGGAGGAGAGACGAGCGTCTGTCCTTCAACGAAGGGTCGGCCGAGGCGGGGTGAGGGGTCGCGGGGCCTTCACTAGCCGCCGTCGACGACGTCTCGCCGGTCCTCCTCCCACCTAGAGGACTCTCGCCTCGCGGGCCTCAGGAGGAGGTGGAGGAGGACGGCGGGTCCGAGGTGGCGGCGGACAGCCTGAGGAGGAAAACGGCGAGGGCCGCGCCTCGGAGGATCTGATGTTCTCGCCTCGTGATAGGCCGACCTCGGTCGAGTCGGCGCCGAAGACCTCGGGTGCCCCGACGACTGGCCGAACGACACGTCCACTCGCCACGGGTGGGCCCGGCCGGGCCCTCCCCAACCCCGGCGGACCCGCCGCCGCCCCCACACAGACCCGCCGCCGCTAGGCTCCGGGTCTGCGTCCCGGGCCTGCGGCTCTAACGTGGAGGGCGCAAGACGGGCCCTTGGTCGACGCCCTGCTCGGGCTCGACCTTAGGCCCCGCGGCACAAGCGGCGACACGCCCGATCACGTGGAGGACTTTCGCCCTCCAACGCCGCTCCAGGGGACTCGGGCCGTGGGGCAACTTAACCGGAGCAGCCTTCCAGTGAGACGTAGAGATCGGGCGGCGCGGCTCCAGGGGCGGACCCGCCACGGGCGCTGGACCCCCTGGGCTGCGGCGTCAGGGGCGCGGAGTGAGGCGGGGAGAGGGGAGGAAGGGAAAGAAGGTGAGGAACAGACAAACGCCCGTCAACGAAAAATTTGTAGAGACTACCCCAAAACACGGTCAATTTCCTTGCCCAAAATGTCCAACTTCAGTAATCTACCAGGCGTGACTTGATTTATCGGCCAGGACCCGAGAACGTGTCCAAATCGGTTATCAGTCCTTAGTTCGGAGACTTTGCTCCTGCGCTATTCCCACAAAACTCGTTCCCCCACAAAGGAGGCACCAAGCAAGATTTCCAAAAGGTTTTCACTTTCTACACTACACACACGAGGTCCGACCCATACACACACATTCACCCGCCTCCACTGCCGCGTCTCTCCACCGTCACAACAAAGTTCCAAATCCCTCTTAGTCCCTCAACTGACCGGAAAAGAACCCTTGGACTTACAGGTCTGAACACTCTCGAGTAGGTTCACAGCAACTGCAACAAACTCTTGAGGTCCTGGTGCGGGATGGACAGTTCGACTTTTCGTGGATTAAATGCTTAACACAGCCCTCGCCCCTCCGCCCCTCTTCTAGCAATATTTTATACACAGTACTCAATTAAGAACAGGACCTTTATTTAAGGCTGAAATTAGTACGAGGTGTATAACTTATTGCGTAAAGTAATCATTTGAGTAAAGGTGATTTCCTTTCAATAAGGAGAATCACATAAAGTCACACAGAATGATCGAATGCAAAAACAGAGATAATTACGTTATAATATTTTACTGAACACTAAGAATTTTGTAATAAAAATCAAAAACTTACAGAAGTCCCAGTCTCAGTACAGAAAGAGTAGGGACACGAATGTACCGTACACGGGTCTTATATCTTCAATAAGTGTGTCAAGAAGTGGCTCACTTACTTACACATCCACTAGAGTGTTATCGGGAGATCATCAGTAAATAAAACAACCCGATTCCACAAAACAAACAAACAAACACAAAAACAAAGTCAAAACCCCGTGTACGTCTAAAACGAAACAGAAAGGGAAGACATCGTACCAGTTTCCTGTTTAGTTCTTCTTAGGAAACGGTAGGAAGGTTTTGATAGGATGGTACTTTCTAATTTTAATATAAACCCCACAACACTAAGTCAGCCTTTACAAATGTGAACTCGAAAAAAACGGGTCCTAATAGTCCTAAAGGACCACTATCATTTAACATAAACCTCAAACATTGGTATGGGATAGAATTAGTTTGTCTTTTAACCCTCAATGGTGACAACCCTATCACACCATGTAGTGTTTTAACGAATATTACCGAGTAAAAAAAAGGGCACCTACGTACTTCAGACTGTATTGTTCAAGAGAACAATACTGGAACTGTACTGAATGGTTAATCGCTGAAAGTGTGCTAAAAAGTCACTAGGTCTACGACAAGAGGTCACACAGACGAGTCACACGTCAGTAGACATAGTTAATAAAACTTCATTAAGAAGTATGTTGTGAAAGAAACGTCCCGAAAGTCCCTTTTCCCCGATTAATATCCTTTCTTATAACAGATGGTAAACACGTCCCTCTATTAAAAACGGACACCTACCAACCCAATAAAAGTGACATCACTCCAAGTCTATTTTTTCGCGACTATGGAAGAAAAGAGAGGTTGACAGACCAGGACGTGACCAAAAGGTTCGAATCGAAGACGTCTTGTCTTTATTTACAATAGTCAAGTGAAGAACATAGACACGCGTGGTCACATTATATGTGCACATGTACCTAACGTTTCAGTCAATGAAAATTTTATAACCTAATTCTCCGACACTCATAAGTACCCCTTTTCTAACACTAAAACTTCTTGATCCCTCTACCAAGTACCAAAAGTAACAAAATACTTCAAAAAGTAAAATCTGTGATTCCTCTGGTTTCGAACGTCAAAGAATAGAGTCACTGCATTGGTGATATGTCTCCAGTCTAAAGGGAATAAAATTGTTGGGAGAACTATTATCGTCAGGAGGATGTAACTGACGGACGGTTCGTGACACTATTCTTGAAATGAACATAATAAAAATTAGAGGTGTGATGTCCTCCATTGAAAAGGTATCAAATGATTCCGATTCACGTCAATTAACGACCTTCGACCCGGTGATCACTCATTGTAGTAGACCTAAAACTTCACTACTAACGACTCTCGTAACCGATAACGTCAATTAGGATTTTCTGACTCTTTTTTTAAGTTAAAAACTAAATCGACTCGAAATTCTTTCGTTTCTATGACTAGAGGAGTCATAAGAACCGGTAGTTTACCCCGGACCCCATTGGTGACTGGGACCGGTCCACCGAAGTCTGTCGTCGGTCAGAAGACAAATACTGGAAAGTATACAATAGGGGAAGACGTACACGGTACTACTTTTTTACCAACCCGTAACAAGTACATTCACAGGACCCTCTCATTTAATAATCCTTGAGTTGAAACCACAAACTACTAATGCAAAATGGAAAGTTCATCGCCTTATCAGGGATAAACTCTTCTGATAACCTCCGAACAAACATCACTGGAAGGACTTTAGAACACAAAATCGAGAAAGAACCTGGCTTCCTCTATACTCTTGAATATGAGGTCGAGGGTAATCATTGTCAATAAGCAAAACAAAAGAAATCGAGATTTTGTAGAAAGAATGATGAAATAACGCGAGTATTCCTAAACCAATGTTATATCTTTTTTAATTTAATTTCGAGGTTCAAGAATTTCTACAAACTTATTTAATATCTTTTATTAAACATAGAAACTGAATAATGTAGACGTCCACTTTTGAATTAAAGAGTTGTAGCCGCCCATAAGAGAGACTAGGTTTTTCGTCCGAAGGTATTTTATATAATCATAAGAATTTTATGTGGTGTTGATCTCAGGACATAGTCTGAGTCATCTGTCTGTATTACGAACTGTGTGTATTAGAGAAACTTCAGACCCTAGGTCAAAGTAACGTCTTAAGTGAATAACTTTGATTGATAGTCCCAAACAGTTACAGTAGAACCTCTTATTTTGTGCCGTTCTAATACTTTACTGAAGATGGGGGTTTATGTAACACTTCCACCCCGTTTCTAGGGGTCAAAGATTTGTCTAGTACTAACATCAGAAGATTTGGTGTCCTAGAGACGGAAGAACACGTCAACTCTTCGATCGTATCATTAGGCGACTTTTACTCCGACGGGTGATGACTCACTAAGTCTACGCAATCCAGACGACGGGACAGATCTAGATAAGACCTAAAAACATCGTCGGAAAGTCGGAGACTGACCCCCGAGGGGCGGGTCAGAAAAGAGGTGCCAAACCCCCAATCTCGTAAGAACTATAAGGGTACGAATTTTGGGAAAGTGTGGAGGAAGAACGATTAATTTTTTTATGTTTAAGGAAAATAGGAATTAAAGTGTATATTCAAATTGAATATGGAGAGGTTTTTAACACAGAACTAAGCTAAAAAAAAGAGAGTTGAGGTAGGGAGTTTTGTTGTGTGTTTTTTTTTGTTGAAAGTTCTGACCCGATCAATGAGGGGAACACTAGACGGTATTTTAGATGGAATATGATGATACCTGTCACGGAAGTAATTGGATAATATTTAAAACAACTGGTGTCAGATATCATTGGAGTATTGATGTCCATGGGTACGTAAGAATTTTCGGATGTGTCCTGAAACAGTCTTCAAGGGTTTGAAGGAGTCAAGAATTACTGTAGGAATAAGGACCACCGAGTCTACCATTTCTTAGACGGACGTTACGTCCTCTGGTCCCGAACTAGGGCCCCAACCCTTCTAGGGGGCCTCTTCCCTTACCGTTGGATGAGGTCATAAGAACGGACCTCTTAAGGTTCCTGTCTCCTCGGACTCCCCGATGTCAGGTAACCCAGTGTTTCTACACCCGTCCTGACTCTCTGGTTGTGTGATATGACGTTCATTATAGGTCATAGAAAGTTAATGATCACTACAATATTACGATTAGAAACAAAGAAACGTAACAACTTTCGTATAGAAGTCCCATTTACGTATACATTGTAAACAATCCAAACGGTTTAAAAAGAAACATCCTAACATCATAAAACTTAAGGGTGGACACTATATACTCATGACGTCGAAGACGATTAGACTTTCTACTCTTTACCATAGAGTCACATCAAAATTAGACATAAAGAGTATAATGTTCACTTAACTTGTAAAAACAGTATACAAATTCCCTGTCAAAAAACATACAAATTTTAACAAGTGTAATAACTGAGTGAAAGATTTATTTAAAACCAGAAAAGAGGAGTCTCAAATTTTGAAGAAATATAAATTCTTATAATCAGTAAATCGAAACGGTATATAACGTCTATGAAACGAGTCAATAGAAAACCGTAACGATCACCATGTACCAAAAAAAAGAAAAAGAAAACTGAACGTTTTGAAACAAAGACCCATTATTTTATATAATTTAAATAACGTAGATCCAAAAATCAGTATCACTCGGAAAAACGATGGGTGTCCAATCTCTCCTTAAATCGGTACGAAAGAAGTCATGATTATGTCAAAATAAATATTATATTTCTCGTAAGTCAAAACACTAGGTAAACCTCATATAAAGACAAAACTACATTCCTTACCCAGATTAAAATAGAAAAGGTGTACTGAAAGGTAAACAAGATTACGATGAAAATTCTTTTTTGAAACGAGGGAAATAGTATATGAGCTAAAGGTACACATTAACCCACACAAAGTAAGAAAACATACAGACTGATAAGGACATGGTCATTCATGATGTGACAAAATTAGTATTTCCGAAACATATACTAAGTTATAGACCATCCCGATCAAGGGGTAATAACGGGAGGAAGTTACATGAAATGATCAGAACGTACAGAAAAAAAAAAAAAAAACTTGAGACCGTAGTCAAACAGATTCAGGTAACTTTTCGAGTGATAAAAATAACTCTAGAGTAATTTGGATGATAAATTGAATCTTGACTAGAGAACTACTACAACCTTGTGGAAATTAGAATTTATTCGCTTTAGAAAAGTAAAAGAATTTAGGTGATAAAACAGAGACGTCTTACTAAATATAAATGAAACGTATTCAAAACTTGTAAAGTCCGAATAAGGATACATAAAACAGAAAACAACAATGATAATATTTGTCTTAAAAGAATAGGTAACATAAAATAGTAACGAAGAGAAACCGGGTCTATGTGTCAATGAACAACAAGTCATTGAGTCAACACAGGCTGAGACGCTATATATCAATACAGTGGACATTTATTTCCAAAATAGGAAAAGAAAAGGTCACAAATATAAAGACAGTATAGATTAACGAAATGATAGAGGTCTTGTTACAATTTATCACCACAATTCTCACAGAAACTATCTCTACGACTAACAAAATAACATAATAGAAGAGACACGTACATGTTTCTATTTGTAATGTGATCTATAATTAAATTGATACCTTTAAGGAACGTTACTGATGTCAGGAAGTGATAAAGACACTATGATTACAGCTATCTACATTCTACGTCCTTCGAACTGAATGGATTACCCGTCGTCGCTTCACATTACTATCACATTACATGACTAGGAATCAAAGGGTCAAGTATGTTGGTAAGGATTCAAGACAAGGACGGAGAGGTACATTAAGAAGACTTGGAGTAACATTAGAAGTGAGTCGCTCAGTACCCACGGTGTCCAATTTTCGTCGGTATCCAGATACTTTTAGACAGAAAGGAAGATCCGAAAGTACCAGAAATTCACCAAAGACACGGATCGTCTACTTAATCCGAGTGGAACATAACTACACTAATACCGAATTCCTGTCGGGAATCAGTTATTCCGTTCAGTCTGAACATTAATCTACTCAAATGGGTACTTTAATTTTCTACGAATGAGGAACCTTCTTTTCAATACTGGGTGGATCTATCGTATAAGTTTTCGTCTCTGTAATGAAACGGCTGACTCCAGGCAGATCAGTTTTGATACCAAAAAGGACACCAGTACATGCCTACACTCTCAACCTGACACTTCTTCCGACTCGCGGCTTCTTAACTACGATAACTTGACACCACAACCTCTTCTGAGAACTCTCAGGGAACCTGACGTTCCTCTAGGTTGGTCAGGTAAGACTTCCTCTAGTCGGGACCCACAAGAAACCTTCCTTACTACGACTTCGACTTTGAGGTCATGAAACCGGTGGAGTACTCTTCTCAACTGAGTAACCTTTTCTGAGACTACGACCCTCCCTAACCCCCATCCTCTTCTTCACCTACTGGCTCCTACTCTACGGACCTACCGTAGTGCCTGAGCTACCTGCACTCACACTCACTTGAGGTCCTCTACCACTACTTGTCCCTCCGGACCGTACGACGCTAAGTACCCCAGCGTTTCTCAGTCTGTACTGACTCGTTGACTTGACTTGACTAGGTACCCCACCGGGTACCATGTGTTTATACCCCACTAACACCCGTACAAACATCCCAGGTAAACCGGAGGTCTTGAGTAAACATTTACTGGATCCGGAGACCGACGTCCACACACAACCACACCTTAGTCTACGACCGTGGGACCCGTGTAGGGTAAGTGTACCGTCGACACCTGTGTATGGTCACGAGTCAGAGGACACAAGACCTCTTGTGCACGTAAAGTGACGATAGCTGAAGTGGGTCTTTCAAGTTCATAGTACAAAAGACATCTAAGAATATGAAAGTTCTAACAGATCCAGGTAAAACACTTGAACGTCAGGTGTAGAGTAAAGGACAAAGTCAGTAAGACAAAGGAAAGGGCCCTCACGTCCCACTACCCTATAAATAATTAAAGAACAGGGAACACGAAGGGATCTTCAGGGGAGGTTAGGGTCAGACACTGGACATTCAGGTAGAAACAACAGGGTCTTTGCGACCATCCAGAGATCCAACTCCTCGAGAGTGGGGGGTCCACTCATGACAACCAGACACCGGTCAACAGACAGAGGTGAAAAAGGACCCTAGATACAACGGAAAAAGAGAGACCCAGAACAACGGAGGAATCAACTGTCAAGTCGGAACCCGTCCACCACCAACCCCCGAGAGGACGGAACTTCTAGGAGTCCAGAGTAGGAGACGATGTACGACGATGGGACTATAGACCCGAACGTCAACCGACTAGAAAAGACAAGAGACAAAAAACGGAATAAAGGGGAAGGGAGTAGTAAAATCAGACTCCTGTAAAGCAGAAGGAAGTAGAAAGACGGATTTTGTGAAGGGACACTGTCTTTGAGGGACAGGAGACTCTAGGATTCACAGACCCCGTGGTCGGGATCAGGGAATCACGAACCTGACAGCCATTGAAATGCTGATGGGACAGTCAGAGACTCTCGAGGGACAAAGGACACAGATGTGATGTTGATTTTATTAAGAGACATAGACAATGAAGTAAATTAGAATAAACGACTCGAAAGAACTAGGGAGTCTTATTTTATTTTGAGCTGGTAAACGAGACAGAAAAGAACAGGAAACGAAACCGGGTCTAGTAATTTGGGTGGGAACAAACATACAAAACAATTTCAAATATATATATATATATATATTATATATACATAAACCAATGTTGACAAACTTGAAAAACGTGTAAGTAATCAGTAACTAAAAAAAAATTTAGGACAGTTGACAGAAAAATACAGGAAACGAATAACCCCACCCCTACCCCTCCGACCAAAAAAAAATTTACTACTTAAACAGTCAAAATACACCATATTAAGTGTATGATTATTTAAATGAAAATTTCACAAATTAAGTCACGAAAAACAAACTTGAAGGGTCCACTTGTCAGGAAAACTAAGTAATGTCCTAAGGACAGAATGTAATGACACAGACTTAAATTCGGTAACTTTGAGATTTAACAAATTTTCATGTGACAATTGTCTAACACCATATCATTCATCTTTCTGCTTTATGGGTTTAATCTCACGACTTTCCCTTAATAAGTATAACTTGTGACTGTCACGAAACTTCTTAACAAACATGTCACAACTGATGTTTTAACTCCTTTAGGTCAATATCTGTCCTCACTAGTTTATCCTACGAGCTAAATTAAGACACAAAGACAAGATCTTTCCATGTTTCACAATTCACTGATTTAAAAAAATTTAACTGTGAATCGTGAAAACACATACACTAAAGTAAACTAGAAACATAGTCGGTTTCTTTACTGTCATATGGAGTAGAGACGGAGAAAGACTTTACGTGTCACTTGATATAGTCACTCAGGACAATGTAAACGTAAAATTTTACTCTCACGAGGTACTTTTCTACAAGTCACAGTGGTAAATGATCGCTGTACGTTTAGTTTTGGTGTCACTCTATAGTTGAGTGTGGACGATCTTACTGAAAATAGTTTTTCCGTTCTTTGGTGTTCACAACCGTTCCTACGCCCTTTTTTCCCCTAGGAATGTGTGACAACCAACAACAAATCAGTGATTCAGCTCAGACTGAGAAACGCTGGGTACCTGACGTCGTGAGGTCCGAAGGGACAGGAAGTGGTGGAGGGTCTCAAACGATTTGAAGTACAGGTAGTTCAGTCACTACGGTAGGTTGGTAGAGTAGGAGACAGTAGGGGAAGAGGACGAAAGTTAGAAATGGTCGTAGTCCCAGAAAAGGTTACTCAACTGGGAAACGTACTCCACCGGTTTCATAACCTCGAAGTCGTAGTCAGGAAGGTTACTCATAAGTTCCAACTAAAGGAAATCCTAACTGACCAAACTAGAGGAACCACAGGTTCCCTGGGAGTTCTCAGAAAAGGTCGTGGTGTCGCGCTTTCGTAGTCAAGAAACCGAGAGTCGGAAGAAATACTAGGTTGAGAATGTAGGTATGAACTGATGACCTTTTTGGTATCGAAACTGATATAAGTGGAAACAATCGTTTCCAAACAACTGTTGTCTAAAGAGACAAAAAATTATACGACAGATCCAAACAGTATCGAAAAGAAGGTTCCTTGTTTGCAGAAAACCACGTCGGTGATAGTTTTTATCATACCTGTGAGGAGTTTGTCAGATCTTCTCTCGATGGTATATTAGATCCACAAGGTGAAGACCCATAAATAGGTTTCTTACACTTTTGTGCTTAAGTTTTTGTGCATACGTGACGACCCAAGTAGTGTCGGAATAAATACTAACAGTTCTAAATCTTTGTCGAAGGCACGGGTAGTCGTCTACTTACCCACTTCTTCTACACCACATGTGTCTGTGTGTGTGCATACGTCAGTGTGTGTTTATGTGGTGTCCTATGATGAGTCGGTACTTTTTCTACTTTAGAACGGTAGACACTGTTGTACATGAAACTCCCATAATACGATTCATTTTATTCAGTCTCTTTCTATTTATGGAAAACTAAAATGAGTACACCTTATATTTTTCTTTTTTTTTTCACTTCTTTGGTTTGATTTCGTTTATGTCTCTTGTCTCATGATCAATAGTCCCGTCCCCACTCCCGTTTTATCTATTTCCCCTATTCGACATACCACTGTCTACCTTTCATTTAAGAACCACTCGTGTAACATCCTATATCCTCTTCATCTTTGTATGCAACATGTCTACTTTAAATATATTACAACATTCGATTATAATGGAGTTATTTTTGTCAAAAATTTCTCTCTCATATTTTACTCCTTAGAAAAGGGGGTTGAAACACGAAACTTTCTAAAGAAAAAAAATTAACTTCACACCAACTAAATGTTACAACACAATTAAAGACGACATGTCGTTTTATTAAGTATATATATATGTGTGTGTAAGTAAAAAATATAAGAAAAGGTAATACCAAATAGGGTCCTGCTACCGATATCGAGGGACCCGATATGACATCCAGAAACGACGGAACTTTTCAAATGTTTTTTCAATTATTCTCATGTAACAATTTTCGGTCATCAATGATTAGCGAAATATAAGTGGTCAATAACAAAACGATGTAAACGAAATGGAAAATTTCACATCTACCAAAATAAAAAGACTCAACAAACTTTCTTCCAACCTCTGTACTTTAAAGTGGAGATACATGAACTCAAATGTAGAAGACTCCTACTTCTGTAAGAGGACATAAAGGTATGATGATAACATTATAAATTCTTTTATACCGTTATTAAAGTAATATAGTAGATGATAGATCAGGTTCAAGTGCAAAGTAATTAACAGAGGATAGCAGAAATTATCGACAAAAAAAGGATGATTAGGTTTTGGGTCAGTTCCAAGTATTAAAGTCGAACGAATAAAACTGAAGAGATCAGAGAAAAGTGAAAAAGACTCATTGAAAACTCTGTACCAAATGCATGGTATTTAAGTGGGTTAAATCTAAATGTCACTAAAAATCATTGAAATGACTCAACACATTTAGTAATGGTGTTAGGTCAAAATTTTGTAAAAGTAGAGAAATCGTATTTTAGAGAATACGGGGAAACATCAATTAAGGGTAAGATACTTATATGATGTAAAACGAATAGGAAAATGACCAACTATCTGTAAACCTAACAAATGGGAAAAACCAATAACACTTGTCAGGACGATACTTGTAAGTACATCTTCAGAAATTACCTGTATACAAAAGTAAAGAGTAACCATTACATCTCACTTTAGAGATCCAACACACCATCCAACTACAAACTATGTAGTAAAACGTAAGGGTGGTCGTTATAAACTCTTAAGAACAAAGAAACGGAGAAGTACTTGTTAACAATTAGTACAAAATTTTTTTTACATAACGGTAAGACAACCCATATTTATTCATAGAACAACTCTTAAATTAAACGTAAAGACATCACTTACTATGCCTCTTCCCTTACCGTGGGGTGAGGTCATGAGAACGGACCTTTTAGGGCACCTACCTCCTCGGACCATCCGACATCAGACACCCCAGTGATTCTCAGCCTGTGCTGACTCGTTGAAGTGAAAGTGAAAGTGCGAAACCTCTTCCTTTACCGTTGGGTGAGGTCACAAGAACCGACCTCTTAGGGTCCTTGCCCCCTCGGACCACCCGACGGCAGACACCCCAGCGTGTCTCAGCCTGTGCTGACATCGCTGAATCGTCGTCGTCGTCGTCGTCGTCGCCTACTATCACATGGAAACGCACACGAATAATAATCAGAAGGTGGACAAAAGAACTCACTTCACAGATGACTTGAGAAAACGGGTCAAAAATTTTTAACCTAATATAAAGAATAACACAGAATTCTCAAGAAACACTCAAGACCTATGTCCAGGAATTCTAGACACTAAAAGTTTCTAAAAGAGGATCTCACGTTACTTCAATTGGTGTTCGGAACGAATTAAAAAGATTAAACGGTACACCGAAAAACCTCTCAACCTTATTTTCGATTTAGAAGACAAATATTAAGAAGGTGTACAGATCATGACTTCATGATCTAATTAATTTCTGATTAGTTTCTGTCACATCTGGGGACATTGAAGTAAGACGGTAATTCGTCACTCTTTGAGAAGGAAAGATTCGCCATTCTTCGTTTATCTCTGGGATATTTGGTAATCGTAAGTAAGTCAACATTCTCAGTCTTTAGGTCCAATCCGATGGAATTCGTGTTGTCTTCACACGTCCGAAAGAGAGGAAGGGGTCGAGACGAAGAAAGAAAAAAACATGACCGTCTGACACACCATCGGTGTAAGTAGAGGTCTAAGTAGTTTCTCGGACAGAGAGCGTGAGTAAGTTCCTCATCTCATGAGACCGACCGGACACAGAGAACAGGACGAAACATCAGGACGGGCCTATATATCAGGGTAACATTAACATTATCCGCTCTTACCAAGGGTGCTCTTCTCCGACACGACCGTCTGTTTGGTACAAATTACGAAGAAATCCCCGTTGCCCAGTAAAAAACGAGTGAAAATACTTTAATTTGGTTTTCATTACTTATCCTATAATTATAGACTTCAAATTCCCCCTTTAGTGTAAACAATCGACTACTTTCATCGGAAATGATCATCGTGAAAAAGAATGGATTGGTTTGTGTCCACTATAAACCAAATTCGATTTTGTAAGGTCCATAGAGAGGATATCTTCACTCCCCTCCTGGATGTAATAGTTACTATTGTTGAACTATTAACACCGACTAAAAAGACATGAAGAGAACGCACAAAAAAATACATCAAAAGAAATCGAGAGACTCACCCCCAATATCGGTTGAGAGAACCTCAAGGACGTAAGGATGTCTAACGACTTTGCGTAAAAATATTAATCAAAGGAAGGAGAGAAGAAAGTAAATGAACCTAAGAGTTCGAGACAGACACAGGTATACAATGTACTAAGTAGAAGTTTCGCAAAAAAAAAGGATTTCATTCCGAACAAGGGTCAAGGAAAAGTACTGTAACTCACATACCACTACCACTGCTACGACAACTACGTCAACACTAAAAGGACGAGTTTTTTCTTTTATGAAAAGTAGTGAGCCTCGTAAAGATTAGATTTGAGAACAGATCAGTATGTTGACTATACATTCATGATAGTACTTCAGTTTGTTTATTAAAACCTATGACACCGAGAACACAACGCAGATATGAAAAGGTCATAAGAAATCCTAAATAAAAATCACACTTTTATTTACATCTTTGTTCTCGAAGACTAAAACCTGACACATATTTTACATAGTAGAGAATGTCTCAATCTTGTCCAGAAGTTTCCCGTCGATTATGTAAGAAGGTGACAAATGTTTTTAGAGGAGTTTTCGAGGAGCCGGTGATCGGTAACGAATTGGTGAATATCACCATAACACCTTTATACACAATAAAGACCTACAGAATTAAATTTTCAGGTAGGAACAAAACTTGACATCAGATAATAGGACACCGAAGAGAAATAAGGACAAAAGACACCTCTTCGTGAATCGTGTGTTTATACAAAAACTCGGGAACAATTTGTCACGTAGACAACTGTCTTAGTTCTTATTAGTAAAAGTGTACATGGAAAGAAGTTTATTAACCTCTACCGTCGGTACGTTGAGGGAACGGTCGAAGGGTTCGCAGACGGACAACTCTGTGTAGGAAGTACATAAATCAATCGAGGGATTGGTAGAACCAGTGTGCGAAGATTTTTATTATGTCGTTGTAAGTGAACAAACCCCAGTTTGAAATGTTGAACTTTGTACTTTACATGAATCTTTCCCTCTTTCTTTACTGATCTTAAACATCGAAAGGAAGGTACGGTCCGGGAGTGGGTTTGTAAAGTCTAAGTAATAAAGGTACATTAGTAGGTTTATGTTGGGATTCTCCATCTTCTATAAGGGGTAACTCTTAATCTTTCATTTCAAAGTCTCGTTTACAACTCCCCCCTCCCATCCCCCCTCTATGGAAACTTGTAGGTTTCATTTTTCCATTTCAGGATTGTGATTTGCGATAATACACAGGTCACGAGTTCTCTTATCATTATTCAGAAAGTCTTGGATGATTGAGAATAAAATATAGATTACATTATTCGGATCATTAAACGAAGGCCTATCAAAAACCCCTACCTCCCCACGAGACTTCCGTGCACCCGTCAATCACTACTCACTCCCTGTCGACACTTTCCTTCCCTGCTCCGTCCTCCTGACGTCGTACTGTCATCTTAAATCTCAAGGCAGAAGATCTCGATGACTTAGATCCCTTTTGACGGGATGTAAGTATCAGCGGAGACCCTTGTCCCATTATCAACTAGTAATACTAAGACCCAATAGTTCTTTTTTTCAAAATTGACAAGTCAATTCAACTTCTGAAACACTCTGTACTTTAAGACTTGAGTTAAAAGCAGTTTATGTTGAGTCTTTAATTTTATAGTAGGATAGGTTTATGACGAAGACTACCGATTCAACGAATAAAACTAATGACCGAACAACTTTTTAAGAGTACTAATAATAATAAAAAACTACACACATACGTATACACACACACACGAATCAACACAGGCTGAGAAACGTTGGGACACCTGACATCGGGTGGTCCGAGGAGAGAGGTACCCTAAAAGGTCCGTTCTTATGACCTCACCCAACGGTAAAAGGATGAGGTCCCCTAGAACGGCTGGGTCCCTGATTTGGGTACAGAGAACGTAGAGGGCGTAACCGTCTGTCCAAGAAATGGTGACGTGGTCTACACACATATAACTCACAATTCATATGAACCATTCGTCCTCTATAGTGAGAAACTACTAAACCCCTCGATTTGAAATGGAAAATATCGAAACTAACTTAAGGGTCCCAAAAGGGTAGAACCTACACAATTCCAAATAGTGTTGAACTGACCAGGTACAGGGGACGACAGTCAATGATTCATAAATCTCTTACGACGATAATCTGATTCACTTTGTATTAAATTTAAAAATTTGCGTACATTCTTAATTTCTAAAATTTTAATTTTTTTATTTTTTGATTATTGTACATTTTTTTTATTTACTTTCATATACACTTATGAAAATTCTAATAGATCAATTGTCAACGAACGAGAAAAGAATTTAATCCTTCATTTCCTTCTTCTAATATAATGAGGTCTTTATGAAATCAAAGTCGGAAGTAGAGTAAAAGGAGGTTTAGGGTCGACAGGTAAACCAACAAGAAAGTTACATTCATCAATTTATTGATGACAAACAATAAGAATGCCCAAATTTGACATAGATTAAAATAATGTAGAACTTTCGAAACTATGTTTATAACTGTTACACAAGAAGTTAGTTTTTTTCTGATTAATTTTACATGTCAGGTCTTATACAGAAAAAAACCAACAAATTTTGAGTCCTCATTAGGAATAGTCTCGTAATGACGGCATCTCTTGACATTCTATCATTCGACTGGACACAAGAATCACTTTAAAATCATTGAAGAATTCTTGTCACAATACGTCATATCTTATACAGTAGTAGACTGTCTAAACACGTTTGACATCCTTTGACAAAGACGGATACCTAACGGAAAACGACCAAGAGATGACTATTTATACTAGTCCAAAGGAATTGAGAATTTAGAATTTTTGTACTTCACGAGAAAATTAATATTAACATTGTAGTAAACCCAGTCTTAAACAAAAGTTGAATTACAGTCATATTAGTCAATGTTATTTCCAGAACCCCGTTCCTATTTGTCGTCGTTTAAAGGAAAAACATCCAATAAAAACAATATAATCAGTTATTTGGAGACAAAATTTAGACACAGTGTCACAGTGTTAGTCCGTCTACCCAAGTTTTTCTTTGTAAGGGAAAATTCCGTCAGTATACTTTCATTAAAACTCTACTTTCAACAATGATTACACACAAAAGAAGTAAGGTTTTGACCCTGTACTACCGTTTTTACCAGAGTATTTACTTCACTTTTTCTCTTCTTTCTGTCATTAACTCTCCAAAAAAAGAAATCTTTAATATTTTAAAAAAAATTATAAACTTCGAGTATTTGCAGGTAAATAAGAGTGATGTCACATTTCAAAACTTATCTTCATATCTTGTAAACCCCCCTCTGTCATCCATACCACTTATAACTTGTATTCAAAACAAATTATTTTATAAATAACTCACTTTTCGTGACAACACACGGTCCGTGACACGATCTGTGTATACTCCCTTCCGTGACTTGGGGTGACTTCGTTGTCCCTCGTCAGGGGTCTTCACTGGTGTCCTCCTACTTGTCCTCAAACTATTTCCTCTACTTAGTGCAACTCAACCTGTAGTTCACAAGTCTTGATCCCTTATTTTAAGTACGGCACGGGAAATCTCCCTCACACCACATAAGGACTTCCCATTCCATCCCTTCGTCTTTCCCGGGCCCCCTCTCTCCTAACCCTCTCAACGCCGGTCTAGAATTTCCGGGAGTAAAGTTCGGAGACCCCTCGGTGACCTTTTTAAATCCTTCGTAGTACTAGTTCAAACGGAAAACTCACAAGAGACGTCGGCACGAAGACTTTACTAGAGACTATTTCCAGACAAATTCAAAAGACATATATCGTCTGACTATGAAAACATTTTATCTCATTTTTTATTTTATGATCTTTCTACTTTTAAATTCTTCTGTCTTTTGTTCGGGTAAAATTTTTAATTCAACTTGTTTGTATTTTAATGATAGTTCAAGGAGAAACTCAAAGATTTACATATGAGATTTTAACCAAGAAAGGATAAGAACTTGATCAATAGGAAACTCATGGAGAGGACGTCTCCTCATTAGAGAAAAACTAGTACATGGGGGTAGGTATGTCTTAAGACCTTTGAGAGGACACATATAAACGAAAGTTTAGTACATGTACACAATGACACGTTGATATACTACACACGGTATTTGACATTTAGGTTTAACTTTTTATCGTTCTCTAAAATAATCGATAAAATTCACTTTTACAAAATAAGAATCATCAATTTTTTTTTATGAAACGTGATTTTATAACAAATCACTCTTGTCACATTAACTTATGAAGTAATGTCGAAAACTTTCTGAACCAAGTAAGTATTTTTATTAGTCACATAATTTACTAGTATAACACATGAAACATATATTAAGATGACAGTTAATATAAAGTTATTACGACCTTTTTAATTCATTCTTTATTTAACAGAGCCGAGAGAAGGTCTACTACGGTCTGGTATTATATATGTTCTTGGGGATGTGTGGACCCCAGAAGAAAGATCACCTCCAATAATTGTGAAACACTAAGTTTCCGGACCAAAATCCCAACTCAAACAAAACATAAACAACACTACCGACAGTATCGACTTTAGTCACGAAATATTTCATACATCTAGTTTTACCCTCTTGACACAACAACCCACACAAAGAAATCATTACCGGAGTCAAAAGTCAAAGTAGGTCGTTAATTACTGTCTAAAAATTACTTCAAACAGAACGAGTAAAAGAAAAGGGGACTACAGTCAGTCAAGAATGTTTGAGTAGTATTACAGAAGGGAAACACACACACACACACAAATTAGTTACATAAGTTTTAGGTCACTTTGACATCTAAATTTGTCCAATCCTTAAAAGGTTAACCATAAGTCTACTCTACATTTCACCCGTATAATGTAAATATTCCCATGTTTGAACAGTTGAGAAGGACATAGGTAAGTGATTATGGTGTGACAGAAATATCGAAAGATTATTCAGAAGAATCAGTTATATTATGCTCAGTCGTTTATAAAAGAATTCCCCGGTTCACAATTTACAACATCCGAAACGTCCGGTTTAGCAGGCAATATCATGTGTAGAATCGGTGACATTTATCTTCCGTCGGTATCTATTATGTATTTATTAAACTTTAATGATACAGGGTCATGTTCTGAAGGGACCACCGAGTCTATCATTTCGTAGATAGATGTTACGTCCTCTGGGCCCAAGCTAGGGACCCAACCCTTCTAGGGGACCTCTTCCTTTACCGTCAGGTGAGGTCCTGACAACGGACCTTTTAGGGTACCTGTCTCCTTGGACCATTCGATGTCAGGTACCCCAGCGTTTCTCAGTCTGTGCTGACTCGCTGAAGTGAGTCATGTTCAAATATATGTTTCTTCGTAAAACGACACTTGGACTTAACGAGATTTTCTTACTTTGGATAATTCTTCTTTACTTCCGTCTTTTTTTTGTCGTAGTGAAAAAACAAGAAGGACGGTCTCTACGTATTGGACTTAGACTAGTAGTATGTTAAGTGAATTCCCTGTAAGACACTTTTTTTAACCAGTCATTAGAAATTTTAAGCGTTGAAGTACTTTCAGTTTCTGTTATAATCCTTAAGATGTGACTTCCACTGGTTTCTCTATACTGATAATTTACGTCACGTACTAAGATTAGGTCACGTCTTAGAACCTATTCCAGACTCCTCACAGACCATCTTTACACAAGTACGACTAAAGGGTTACTACCACCGACGTAATACTAAACATCTACGAACAGGAGTAAACAACCTTTATTTACGTCTCCACAAGGTCACTATATCTCACTCGTTGAATGATAGTTTATCGTGTCCCTTTTTTAGCAAACCCCAATATGAACGTTGAAAAGATATTTAAACTCTAATAAAACTGTAGAATTTACATATATAGTAATTTTCATTTTATCTAAATAACCGTCCTGTCAGATCAAACTGTTGGAAGATGTCTGAAACTACGACAAAACCTATAAGAACTACAATGACAAAGGTATGTTTAAAATTTTAGTCAAACAGCTAAAGGTGGTTTTTCTTTTTGGGACGGTCCTAAAAATAACTCTAGCTCAACTCAGACATCTACTTAAACACCTCCTAACTATGAAAACGTTATTACACTCAAGGTCAGGTATTTGTACTGAATCTCGTCATAAATCTACCAGAAATGTAAAAGAATCGTCACAAAATATAAAAAGACACATTTCAAAAAACACCAACGATAGGAGATTTTACGGGTGGTCTCTAAAAACGGAGAACAATAAGTATGTATGGGAAAACATTCACTAAGAGAAAGTGTAACTCATTCCCTCATTCTGACTGGCTTATTGTAACATACTGAAGGTTCTGATCTAGTATTTTCTGTAAAGTGGTACCGCCTCAGTACAGTTACATACCGTTTTGGTCATGTTATAACATTTCATTTATTTTGATTTTTTGTCTGCAAAGTCGAAGTCGGAACGACAGAACCTAGTGAATGGACTTCCTTCGGTCGATAATACAATACTCCTACAAGCTCGTCGGGTCACTTCTCCGGGTCTACCACTCCTGAGACTCCAGAGGGCGGCTGTCGGTACACTCACTCGGTAGCACCTTCGTCGTACAGGTCGAGATAAATTCGGAAGTTTACTGACGTCAGACGGTCGTAGGACTGACGTCGGAGTACTCAGGGACTTGATGATCGTGGTGGACCGATTCGACGCGTTTGAGATTCTATTATTCACAAACAATAAGATTCGGAGATTCAAAATCTAATTAAATAATACCTCGTCATCTATTGACCATTACATGAACAAAAAATTAAAAATTTAAGACACATTAATCAAAAAATAAAGGTGGAAAAAAACATCATTTTATGTCATTGTAGTGTAAACGGTAGAATTGATAAAAATTCACATGTCAAAGTACCATAATTATGTCAGTGTAACAAGATGTTGGTAGTGGTGGTAAGTAGGGGTAATGAGAAAAGTAACATTTTGACTTTGAGACATAAGTAATTTGTTATTGAGCGGTCAGAAGGGAGGGACATCGGGTACCATCGGTGGTAAGATGGAAAACAGATACTAAAACTGCTACGATTCATGGTATCGATTTACCGCAGTATGTGATAAACAGAAAAACACTAATCGAGTACAAGTGAATCGGGTCACAGGGTTCTAAGTAGGTACAATATCGTCTGGCGTTTTAAAGGAACGAAAAGTACAACTCACAATAAGGTAACATACAAATATGGTGTAAAACGAATGGAGAAGTCGGTGACTTGAACTCAAGGAAGGTATGAAATCGATGATACTGCTTACGAGATACTTACTCACATGTCTATAGAGAGACTCTGGGATGGAACAAAAAGAAAGAAAGAAGAGGAAAAAATACCGCCAAAGCTAAGAAACCCCATATATATGAGTTCTTCCTCTTAACGACATAGTATGCCATTAAGACAAAAATTGAAAAACTCCTTGGTGGTATTCCAAAAGGTGTCATCGACATGGTAAAACACAAGGGTTATTCTCACCTCTTCCCAAGGTCAGAAAGGTGTAGGAGCGGTCGTGAACAATAAAAGACAAAACACAAACAAAACAAACATCATCGTCGGTAGGATTATCGGTACTTCAATCAATAAGAACTCGGGTTCACCCACTACTACGGCAAGTAACTTTACTCCTTGTATCCTCTTTCTTGTCCGATAAAATTAGTAAAAGTCAAACTCAAGAGACACTTATAGGTACAGCAATATTCGTCATCGTCAACCTTCGTAGTCTACCTGAGACAAGTCAAGAGACAATTAATTATAACTTCTACGTATTAGGGAACATGTCAGAACAGAACAAAAAATAAGTAGACAAACTACGGATGGAATATCTTAGTAAAACTGTTTATAGCATTTTACAATCTTATAACATTCGTAAGTAGGTGTTTAAAATCGTAAAAAGGAAATTTTTATTCGTCCTTAAATAAATTCAAAGATAATAAATTTGATGATATTTGACAATCAAATATAAGTCTTTATATTGACTCATATAAGGATAATCGAATATTCGTCCAACAAAAACCATGATTTAGACGTATCGGAGACGAGAATACCCTGAATGGGTACTTAAAACCTTTATTAAAATATTGAGCCGATATTTGTACTAAAAACATTTATATGATCTCCATCTTAGGTTGATCAACATACAGATTAGTCTTAAGGTAGTCACACACGCTGATAGAGTCTATGTAACACAGGAACTTGAATTAGAATACCATATATCATGCGACCCTTATCACATCTAAACCCCAAAGAATCCGGATATACACTTGAGAGCGTGTCGGTAAATAATCGACACACTGGAACGTGTAGAATGTACTGAAATCCCTGAGTAATTGCACCAAAAGATGACTTTAAACTTTTTTCCTAATTTTAAAGATGGTTGAACGGTAACAATAACAACCTCTGGTCTTCTGTCAAAAAAGGTATAGATTGAATTGTGGAACCTGTAAAATTCGGGAATTTATTCACAATTCATATAACAGCAACAACATGTCGGTAGTGGTGGTATGTAGGGGTGACGAGAAAAGTAGAACATTTTCACTTTGAACAAAGTGAAGACACAGTGGTCCAATATAGTCGACTATACTACGAAGAGGATGTATCGTACAGTAAAAAAGGTCCTTCAGTCTTAACATGAAGGGATAGTTGTGTGGAAATATCTTCGACACCAGACGAGGGACACCCAAACCTTCGTAGACAGTAGTGTGTCCGGACTTCAATATACAGTTGAAAACCTTCAAACATCTAAAATTTCCTCAGGTTCCGAGGACCCAATCAGTAGTAAAATGTCTAGACTTTTGTACCAACAGTCTTCAATCCATTCACAGTCTTTTTAATCAGAAACGGCCGATCACACACCGTTTTAGAGTCACACAACTGAGTATAAGGTAGGAAAAACGATATTCAGTAGTCCCCGAGACCAATTCAAAATGTTTGTGTTACTCTTACATTTAACTCCTGTTTCAATTATATGTGTTAAATAAAACGATTAAAAAAGTGGTTGAAACATTCACTAGACCCAAAACCAAACCCCCTAAAAAGTAAGTTGTCTATAAAGGATTCCTGAATCATACACAGTCCATGACGACTCCATTACCTCTACGTTGTTATTTGTTTTTGAGGGACGTGAGTACCCAGAGTGTAAGATGTCTGGTCTCAGGACTTCCTATACCCCTTCACCCGGTATGCAAATAGAAGATCATCTTCCTTACCGTTCTTTTCAACCTTAGTATCATTCCTAAAATAAGACTCATAGTACCCTCCAGAAGACTCCTCACCTATATAAGAGTCCTACCTCGGAGATTTAAACGGTCGTCTAGTCCACACCGGATACTTTCTCCTCAGTTTTTACTAAGGTCATCAAAACCAGACTCTTTGAGTTTCTTACTTAACGGTAAATGATTATTTCTCTTTTGATTCTCTCAGTCAAACCCCATCCATTTAATCTATCCTCATCTCAGACCTGTCAAACCTCAAACCCGTCAACTCAAACCTGATGGACAATTCTGTTGGTCAACTTCTATAACTTAACCATCAACTTATACTCGGTCCATAAGTCCCCTCTTTACTTTAGACTTCTATATTTAAACACAGAAAGGTACATTTTTTTATAAGACTCACTCTCGTACTCCTTTCTGATATAGATCGGTTTTCCCCAGGTTCTACTTGGGATTCTCTTGTGGTCTCAAATTTTACTACCACTACCTTCTCATTATCGACTTCTCTAAGCTCCCGCCCCCCTCCCTTTGTAACACTAATTCTATAGAACCTTCAGTTTCTTTTTTATATAAAATTCTTTCTCTCACTAATAGAGCCAACGACGACGATTCGTTGCACACAACTTCTGACTCTTAAAGACCAACCCAAACCCGAAGGGACCACCGAGTCTGTCACTTCTTAGACGGACGTTACACCCTATGAACCCAAGTCAGGGACCCAACCCTGCTTGGGGACCTCTTCCCGTACCATAGGTGAGGTCATAAGAACGGACCTCTTAAGCACCTGTCCTCTTCGGACCGCCCGATATCAGGCACACCAGTGTCTCAGTTCTGTACTGACTCACTGATTGTGAAAGTGGAAAAGTGAACCACTAAACTTCTAGTAACTACTAGAATTGTTTCGAACCCATTCTCGTCCGAATCCCTCTCCTTTCTTCGTCTTAAACTATTCACTCAAATTCTTTACCTTCATCCCAACTCTTAAAAAATTCTATCCTCTTATTGTACAAACGTAGGTCATGTCTCCCCGTTTAACCCTCTTACCTTGTCATAGACAACTTAGTTGTCTCCTTTATCCGACACGACGTACTCGTCTTCGTAATCAGAATATCCTAGAACTAGTCAAAGTAAATATCGTTCCCAACCGTTCGGTGTTAAGACGTCGGTTTACGGTAGATGACGGACGAAAACTTTATTTCAAAATAACCTTGTTCCGGCGCGGGTTAATAAATCTATAACAGGTACCAATGAAAGGTTGATGTCGTTGTCCGAACTCATCAAGGAGGTCTCTTCGGATTTTATAAATAATAGACCGAGAAATGTCCTCAGACCACTGGGATCTAAACATCATTGATTTTCTCTTCTACCCTACTTTATCCTCACTCCCTTCCTTCCATCATCTTCAGTTTAGATTCCTTGACTTGGAAAACGTTTCCATAAGTTTATAGAAAAGACTAAATCCAGTCTGGTTCTCTTTTTAGTCTTGGTACTTAAACTCGTTTTACTCGATATCGGATTCACGAAAAAGGACTCTACTCAAGAATCCTGAGACATCAGATGTTTTGACATTCGGTTGACATATATCAGTCGAGAAGGACTCAATGTTTACTGACGTTAGAGTAGTCGAATCTTGTTGTTTGAGAATTGATAGAGTGTCAAAGACACCCCCTTCTTAACCTTCATCGAAATCGACATATCAGGACTGAGTCAGAGAGTCCTCCGACATTAGTTTCACCGTCGGTCCTGACGCTCGTGGATCCGAACAGATTCAGGTCTCCAGCCGAAGGACAGGACGAGTGCACCAACAACCGTCCTCTGGAGGCAAGGAACGGTGAACCCGAAGAGTGCACTGACGAGTGTCGTACCAAAGGGACATCTCTTAATGTTCTGTCAGGTCCTACCTCCGAAGGTCAGAGAATAATGGTCAAGATCCTTCACTGCACGGAAGCAAAGACGACACAATGTAACTAGCGTGTCTAGTTCCGACCATATCATGTCCTTCTCTGATGCCCTCCCACACTTATGGCCCTTCGTCCTCAACAGCCCGGAGGAGGACCTCCGACTGATGGTGTCTGGGTGGACTGACAGAGGTCTCAAGTCACGAAACACATGAAGGTCGAAACGACACACACAGGTGAGAGAGGTGTTAACGGGTTTCGTCGAACACTACCAAACTCAGAGAATTTCGGGTTAGTGTCTGTGACAAAATTTATAAAAAGACAAAAAAATTATTCGAAAAAATAAGGACCAACATTTTCGTCATAAGTACCATAAATTTTTCTTTTTTTTTTTGACCGTATCTTTATTTACTTTTTGAGACCTTTAATTTGTAAAAAGTACAAGGGGACAAATCTAATAACGCACGAACAAGTCAGTGAGTCAGTACAGACTGAGAAACGTCAGGGAACCTGACATTAGGCGGCCCGAGGAGACAGGTACCTTACAAGGACCGTTCTTTTGACCTCGCTCAACGGTAAAGGAGGACGTCCCCTACAAGGGTTGAGTCCCCAACTTGGGAGTAGAACCAACGTAACGTCCACCTAAGAATCGACGACTAGGTGACCCCTTCGGGAGTCTAATGAGTATGGTCTAAAAGTAAAACGATAGATCACAAAAAGGACAGACATGATCATGTATGGACAAAATTTTCAAATATGTATCTAGGATAAACATTCGATGAAGGTGTATAAAACACTTGTAAAAAGTCACAGTAACAGTGAAAAATTGTCAACAAAATATTAAGATAAAATATCGATAAGAAGTAAAAAACAATACGTATTACAATGCCGTTTATAGGAGCAATAGTTAAAAGATACGGTCGGTATAAAGAAATTTCGTCAATAACGACTATTAGGTGATTTTTAAGTCGTTTTCGTCATTGATCCATATTCGACGTAAATCTAATTAAAAATTGATCTTGGTTCCACCCAGAAGACACAAATCCAAGGTACTTGAAATAACCCAAGAGTTTTCCCTCACCCTATAAATGTACAGTTCAATTAAACACTTTTATTAAGTCAATGACATTTGTATCGAATGTATTCATTTTGATAACCTAACCTATATCCTTATCTTGTAACCAGATTAGGTATATATTGGAACATTATGCATATATTCCATTCACGTTTTCAAAATATCTCTAAACGTCAAACGATATCACTAAAATCATTTACTGACAGTAGTCTTCTGACTTAAAGAAACATTAGTTTACAATATATTGTAACTGTACCAACATAAATAATTCTTTTGACGTACTGTCTAGTCGAGTCGAGTCGTCTTAATAGGGACTGTCAAGGTAAAAGAAAAAAAGTCCCAAAGAAAAAGTCGTAATCAGAGTATTTTCGATTGAATCGGAGACTCTGATCACAAGTCAAACAGGTATGACGTATTACGTAACATTAAGGTCCATTATGTTGTTCCGCAATAGTCTATACCCTCGTCAGACGGAAAGAGACACCGACCAAAGAGGTAGTAGAGTCAGTCAAGAATTGATCACGGTCGGAAGGTTCCTCTTACTTACAGAGTCTTAAAATGGTCATGACTAATGGACAAGAGGTTCCAGTAAAAGTTCTCAAATTAAAGAAAAAGTTGTCACATACATATATGATCAATAAACGGTCTATGATACGATTTAAACTCTAATGTTTTAACCTCCACCCCTCGAGAAACGATAGTTTTTTGAGGGTTACTAATTACACCACCCTTCGGGACCTTCTTCAAAACAGGTTTTACGAGACCCGATGACTCCTCACTCCTCAATGGGTGGATCCGGACCTCTCTTCCGGTCCTTACGAAGTGGTTCTCCAAGACAAATCTATCTTGGAGATTCCCTAAGGGACCACCGAGTCTACCATTTCTTAGAAGTAGAAAGGAATGTGTAAATACATGTAGTGGGATAATCCGTTTTTTACAAAATTGACTTTTGTAAAAATAGTCCTAAATACCTAGTTCTTAAAGAAAGTGGTAACTAAATTATACCATAGTTTATACGTAAATCAACCAGTAGAATATTTATCGATTTTACACATAAATATCTCATTCTTCCTTAAACTTAAATTAGTCGAGTCAGAGGAGATAAAGGGAAAGAAAGAGACGAACTTAAGAAACTACCATCGAATGTATGTCAAGTCAAGTAAAAACTCAAGGACGGTCATTCGGTTTTAGACGGAAAGAAAAATGGGTCATTAAAATCAAAATTTAAGATTTTTAAAAGAGGACCAGACACCGAATGGAAGGGATAAAACAACAACAACCTGTCCCTTAAAAAAAAATTTAATCGAATTAGGTAAATTATATAAAGTCTTCCACGTTATGACAGGAAGTGAATAGTCACTTTCTTCAATCTTTAAAATTTTTCTAGCAGGTCACCGTTTGTATAAAGGAACTTTCAGTGTATCTGTCGCGTAGGATCTTTTCTCCGTTCAGTTCAAAGTGATTGAAAGTACTTTAAGTAGTTTATGACCTGTATGAGCCCCCACCCCCTTTCTCCGTCGAAAGTGCTTCCTGTCTCAATGTATGTCACAAAGGACGTGAGGAAGGATCCTCGTGGTCCGCCCTTGCGTAAAAGATTTGATCTAGGTCCTTAACCTTATGTCATAGTTAGACGGAAGGACAATTTCTAACAAGTCATAAAACAAAACAAAAAATTTTTTTCCTGACTATTGTTTTTAGGAGGGAGGAGTTTTTTTTGTGGTGATAAGAGTTCTCGCCTTAGTCCAAGTCCTTAGGTCTAATCAGGCAATGTCAGTAATGTTCGTACGGAACGAAGATTTGTGTTCTTTTTCTTAAATTCATTGTCTTGTTTTCGATCATCACTATGTCTACTGGGTCAGTCTCTCTTTTGGTCTTGGAGTATGAACTACATCAAGTCAAATCATGATCAAGAAGACACCCAAAATGAAAACCATAATATACATTCTTTAAACGGATTGAGTTCTGGTGTACGGATAAATTGGGATACGAAAGAAGAACGTCACAACATCAATCAAAATCCAAAATATATACCATTACCCACGTAAACCTGAATTAAAAACACACACCACCTTCTATACCTAGATGAACAGAACCATATACCTATAGACTAAACAAGACACCAATAGTAACAACCGCGAAAAAAAAAAAAAATTTGGTGTGACGGAAAAAGTGGAAACAGTCGCCCACAGTTTTTGATTTAAGGGCACATTCAGTTGTCCACTCACCTATTTACTTAACACCATATGGGTATTATCGCCGTATGACACGTCTTTACTTAATAACTATGTCGTTACTGTCCCTACGCAGAGTTTTAATGCGACTCGCTTTCTTCGGTCTAACTCATGTATAATGTATTAAGATCTTTAAGATCTTTTACGATTGAATAAATATCAATGTCTTTCGTCTAACAACATAACCACTCCCTCACCTTTCCTCCCTTAATATTATTCCGTTTAAAAACTTATACATGTCAAATAATACAATATGGAGTTTCGACAATTTTTATTTGAAGAATTTTACTATGTCCGATTGTGTCATCAACCTATTTGAAAACTATCGGTGTTAAAAAGATGAGGGTAAGTAATTAACAAAGAAGTATGACTTTGAGGTCAAATAATGACGACAAAATTTTTTTTCTACACACTCAGACTTGTATTGTAGGTCTTTTACAACACTACTAATATTTGAGTGAAGTCGATACGAAAAATAAAGAAGTAAGTTCTGTCATTATACAGTACGGTCAGGGACATCCCAGACAATTGAAAGGGACCATGGTACAACAAGTTGATGGATGTTTAGGTGAAATGAGTAATAGTGAATTAAGTTTGAAGGGGTTTAACAGGTATGTATAAAGTAATCATCTTTAACTTTTTACGTAACCCTAACTCCATATACTCCAAATCACCTTTTCTCATCTTTTCCCTGTCTTTTATATCCATTTTATCATAATTCTTTAAATTTGAAATTGGGTCTTCGTCGTACCTCAGACCTCTTTAAATTCATTCGGTACAGTTTGACTAAAATGAAAAATAACACCATCCACCACGAATACATTTTCCGTCTGTCATAATTATTATTCTCATAAACACAGTCAGAGAAACCATAAAATCATACATACATCGAAAACACCCACTGTCCTAGTGGGATAAGAATATAGAATTTAATTAACAAGGGTACGAAACATGAATGTCAACATCGGGCAGTGGACTTTATTTTGATCGTTAAGTTTCAAGTCTTGATAAACTTAAAAGAGCGAAGACTGATGAAGAACCAAAATACTCTTACTGTTGATATAAATCCGGATTCTTAAATCAGACGATCTTGACCTTGTTTACGTCCAGAGTAGACAAGTACGACCGACCAAGGGTTATATTTTAGAATATTTTATTGTACATTCTCGAGATTTTACAAAAAGAAAAGTTTGGAACTCTCAATTCCATGTCAATAAACCAATCAATACCAAGAGACACTCCGGTGATGACTAAGAACTGATGTCGTTCTTGGGTTTTTCCTTTTTTCCATTAAATACTCGTCGTCGGTTAAACCGTTGGTCTTACGAAACAACAATGTCTCAGATAACATCATTCAGAGAAACAGCAGTAAGTTGTAGACCAGTGAACACATTGGTTCTGGTACCAAAACTTGTGGACCGTATCGTATTTTGGTGATATAGTGAAACTTCGGTCAGGGAGTTCACTCAATTTAACGAGGTAATCAAAATTGAGTCGGGAGGTCATACCACCTAACCACTTGTACCTCTGGACATTCACCCATGGTCAATGATTCACCTTGTTTGTACGAGTCGGGTGTGGAACTTGACTTGGGGTTTAAACCCCTATCTCATTTTCTTACTCTCACCTGTTCCCTATAAACGAAGTTTACAGTAAACCCTCTTGTGTCACTAAAGCATAGACTAGATAGATGTGACCGTGTCTATGTATCTTAGACGACCTAGTACGGTAGGACCCACTCACGGCAAAAATTGAGACAGCGTTCAAAGACGACTCAAAGAACGTTCACTGAATTGAGAAGAGTTCGGGAACAAAGGAGTATACTTTTTTACTCCCCTAATAAAATTCTTAAGTAGACACCAAGTCAATGCAAAATAAATGGACTGAAATTTTTTATAGAACACCATTTTGAAAATCCATTTTTACTTTCATTGAACAATTTTAGTATAGTGTACATTTTAACCTTTTTCATCTAATGATATGGTTTTCTATGACATAACTTACTCTAGAGGTCCTTTTTAGAGTGAAAGAGACCTCGCACCTGGAAGGTTTACAATAGAGAACCTAGTAACAGGAGACATAATCAACTTCGGAAAAGAACGGATCCCTTAGGGTGCCTGTCTCCTCGGAGTGTCCGATATCAGGTATCAGAGCTTTTCACAACCTGTGTTGACTTCGTTGTCTCGTACGTACGTATCGAATTTACTACTACTCTGTCATGTTTAAATGAAGACTGGTGACCAAACTTAAGTTCACACGTACAACTTATAAAATTGGAATTTACATACTAACCCACAAATCACTATGTCAAACTCTTCTTACCTCCAAATGAACGTGTACCCCGACGACTGGTCGGACTACTTGGTACTGATATGGGTCATTTGGGGAATATTTCTCTCTTACGTGAGAGTGACAGAGAGGGGCGATTGGGGGTACTGAGGAGGGGAACTACAAAGGGAATCTCATTATCCTGAACGTAAGATCAGGTACAAGGACGACAATGACTGAACCTTGTTACTCTTTCCACCAGGGAAGTAACTGGTGTATCCGGTAACGATTTACATCCTGAACAAAATTTAAGTATAAGAGACGAGAGAAGAGGACGGTGACTATGGGTAGTCCCAACAAGTCAAGTCAAGTCAACGAGTCAGCACAGACTGAGAAACGCTGGAGTATCTGACGTCGTACGGTCCGGAGGGACAGGTAGCGGTTGAGGGTCTCTAATGAGTTTGAGTCCAGGTAACTCAGTCACTACGGTAGGTCGATAGAGTAGGAGACAGTAGGGGAAGAGAAGGACGGAAGTCAGAAAGGGTCGTAGTCCTAGAAAAGGTCACTCAGTCGAGAAGCGTAGTCCATCGGTTTCATAGCCTCAAAGTCGAAGTCGTAGTCAGGAAGGTTACTTATAAGTCCTGACTAAAGGAAATCCTACCTGACCAACCTAGAGGAACGTCAGGTTCCCTAAGATTTTTCAGAAGAGGTCGTGGTGTAAAGTTTTCGTAGTTAAGAAGTCGTAAGTTGAAAGAAAAATCAGGTTGAGAGTGTAGGTATGTACTGATAACCTTTTTGGTATCGAAACTGATCTACTTGAAAACAACCGTTTCATTACAGAGACGAAAACTTATACGACAGAGCCAACCAGTATTGAAAAGAAGGTTCCTCATTCGCAGAAAATTAAAGTACCGACGTCAGTCGTAGACGTCACCAAAACCTCGGAGGGTTTTATTTCAGAACTGTGACAAAGGTGACAAAGGGGTAGATAAACGGTACTTCACTACCCTGGTCTACGGTACTAGAATCAAAAGACTTACAACTCAAAATTCGGTTGAAAAAGTGAGAAGGACAAATGAAAGTAGTCCTCCGAGAAATCAAGAAGCGAAAGACGGTATTCCCACCACAGTAGACGTATAGACTCCAATAACTATAAACAGGACCGTTAGAACTAAGGTCAAACACGAAGTAGGTCGGGTCGCAAAGAGTAAGAGAACCGGAAGGAATTAGTCATCTTTAACTATTCTCCGGTTTGTTCTTTAAATTGGTTCCAACATCGTCCTCCCTTACTTTTGTTGATTGTCTACAGGAACGAAAAATCTTTCCACCCCATCAGACCAAGGAAAATATATCCACTCCCATCCCCACACAGGTCCCAAGTCTGGTCTCCTCACCGAATTTACAAGACGGATGGGGGAACCACCCCAGTTCAAGTCCCCCGTACGGACCATGGGACAAAAAGGAGGACTGTGGAACTAAATACAAGGGTAGAGAAGTCTTCACAACCCCCCCCCCAGAAAAACATAGGAGAACAGGTATTAAACGGGGTTGACGTGTACGTGCGGCAATAACTATCAGGGAATGTTAAAGAAACATAAAATAACGAACTCCTCTGTAAACAGGTCCACATCCGTGACGTCGTTTCTCAGGGTCCAGGATCCTTCACGTCTTGGGATTGGTGACCTGGTGGTCCCTTGAGGGTTGGGGTCACAACAAATAGGGTCAGTATTGTCATTAAACGGGACACCGGAGTAGAGATTGAGTCAAGCAGAAGACAGAGTCGACGGGAAGACGAGGGAGTGGAGCAGTACGCTTCAAACCCAAATAAAAACGAGTAGACAACGGACCACAATGGTCTGAAAGTCGTTGTTCATATTTCTTGAGTCACGGAACATGTTTCAGTATCACAACCGACAAAAATTAGGAACCGGTGAAAGATAGTCTACTTAGTATACTTTAACGATAAAAACATAAATTTTCCCTTTGGAATACAACCGTCACAGTACGTCAAGTTGAAATAGCTATCTGGATCTCTCGTTACTAAGAATCGGTAGTGATCCTACGTTGACCTTAATAGATCCGTCGAAAAATGTTTTATACACATGTGACAGGGGTAGAATCTGGTCACTTACTCTTCGAAGTACGTACAATCAAGTCAACGAGTCAGCACAGGTTGAGAAACGCTGGGGTACTTAGCGTCGTGCGGTCCGGAGGGACAGGTAGTGGTTGAGGGCCTCAAGTGAGTCTGAGTTGCAGGTAGTTCAGGCACTACGGTAGGTCGGTAGAGTAGGAGACAGCAGGGGAAAAGGAGGACGGGGGTCAGGGAGGGTCGTAGTCTCAGAAAAGGTTACTCAGTCGAGAAGCGTACTCCACGGGTTTCATGACCTCAAAGTCGAAATCGTAGTAAGGAAGGTTTCTTGTGGGTCCCGACTAGAGGAAGTCTTACCTGACCAACCTAGAGGAACGTCAGGTTCCCTGAGAGTTCTCAGAAGAGGTTGTGGTGTCAAGTTTTCGTAATACGTACCCAGGACCCATTTATGTAAAAATACCTCGAGGGCTCTACTAAGATTAAGTATAAGGTAGAATTTTGGTGGATACTCTCTTAGAAAGGAAGTCCACTAAAAAGAAAATTACATCAAAGAAAAATTATGTCTGGACATACAAAAACTATGTCAGTCAACAGTCTCGTAATTGACTTTGAAATTAAAATACTGAGATGTTTAATACCAGTAAAAAGATGAAACTCTATACTAGTTTGGAGTCTAATTCCAAATAGTTATGAGTTAGAACCCTTCTTTTTAGATCCACGATGTTCTATAAAAGTACTAAAAGTCCCTTAAGGTTTTAGAAAAAAAGGAGGATCAAACATCGTGGTGTAATAGAAAGTATATTGAATCTTAAAACATGAAAAGTTTACGTGAAAACGGAAAAGGACCTTTTCTCGTACTTGTCGTCATTCGTCCGATGTCAACTCATCATTGAATAGGACTGAGTACACTGAGTGTCACATCGTATGGATGTACTAAGTATTAAAATTACATCGGTTCTTTTTTACCTTCGTCGAGTAAACTTTCATAGACAGAAACAAACGTCTACCATTAAACACACAACAGGAGAACACTAACTGGTCGTAAAACTTTAGAGACCAATTCACCCGAGATCCATTCAGGTTTCACTACTTGTCTTAAAAAATGAAACAAGGAACCACCGACATCTGGTCTTATAATTTTGGGTCTTTTCTCTTAACACTCAGTAAAAAGATGGAGGGGGTAGTACAAGAGACGTGTACTTTACTCGAACGAGATCACCGTCTATATGAAATATATAATTTTTTTTTTTCCTGTCTCTTCATATAACATATTTTTACTTGATATATTTTTACCGAGAATTTCGACACATACTTCGTAAAGTAATCTTCATGTATACACGTGGTTGTCACCCATTGGAGACCACAACTTCAGTTTTTACAAAATAGTTGTTCCGGATGACTTAAAAAGACTACGGAAAAAAAAGAAAAAAGAAAAAAGAAAACAATTAATATACCACAAAGAGTAACCCGGATTAGTACACTGACAATAAAATATCGGGAGAATCATAGTTCGATAATAACATAAGGATCCTATTTCGTGTAAACTGAGTTGACTTAATAAGAAAATAATTCTCCATTTTAAGTCTACAAGCAGAAAATATTTTAAAGACACAAGTATTTACGTTAACATTATACCGAAAAAACCCATGTCAATGACGAGAAAACAATGGTGATAATAATGGGTTTATTTTACTAAACCGATGAAAAAGACTCGACGGGTACTTTTAATAGAAAAATACAAATTTTCTTTAACGTAGAATTGGACAGACACGAGATTTGGACATGTTTCTAGTAAGAATGTAAAAGAAGGTATCACCATCATTTGAAATCTACCATTTGTGAATCCTAGACCTAAAAACATTTTTAGGACCGAGACATAGTCGTCACTCTAAACCCCAAACAATCAAACTTTGAGACACACCAATCAAACTTTGAGACACTTAAAAGAGTGTCTTTATTACTAATATTTCGGAAAACTCTCAAGGTACTCTATTAGTCCATTGACTTTTTCACGGAATGATTCACTTTGATAAGTAAGAGGAGGTCACAAATAACATGGTAAAGGTCCATAATACTCAGAAAATTAGAAAGAAAAAAAAAAAAAGAGGAAGAAAAGACAAGAAGAATCTTAAAAGGAGGATCAAAGAACTTGGTATACTGACCAACTTACGAAAAACATTCTATCTGGACCTTCTTCTATTTTTAACTCTTTATAATTGGGACCTACTGTCCTCGTGTGTTCACTGGAAAGGGGAGAGGAGAAAAGAGAGGTGTAATATATACTACTGGTGTACAATAAAAATACTAGTACTTTTGAACTACTCCGTCGAATTCAGATACGGAGGTACGGACACATGAAGTACGTACGTACCGTTCCACTAGTTGTGATTCCCATTCTACTCAAAAGTTGTCGTAAGTCCTATCTATCGGGAACCTTCACTTGGATACCATTTGTCCAAATTATAAGTCCAACAGTAATTTACTCAAGTCTATTATATAAGTAACAGTTTCCTCCAAAAATAAACTTTTTCACCACAAAGGACATGTAAACAATCCGGAATGAATTGTCACTCGTAGAATGTCATGTTTGGCTCTACAATTGGACAGACCTCTCCACCCACCATGGGACGTATCGTCCAGTCTTAAAGTTTCCAATCATCAAATATAAAAGAAAGAAAGAAAGACAAAAAAGTCGTCGAGGCACAATAAGGAAACTTTCTTAATCGACTAACGGGTGTTCAGGTGTTTTTATCTTTGAGTCGTCCACCAGAGACTTTCTCGATAACAGAAAGTCATCGATTCAGTACAGGTTGAGAAACGTTGGGGACTTGACGTCGTGTGGTCTGAAGGGACAGGAAGTGATAGTGGACCTCAAACAAGGTTGAGGACAGGAAACTACGGTAGGTCGGTAGAGTAGTAGACAGTGGGGGAAAAAGAGGACGGGAGTTAGAAAGGTTCGTAGTCCCAGAAAAGGTCACTCAGCCAAGAAGTGTAATCCACCGGTTTCATAACCTCGAAGTCACAGTCAAGAAGATCACTTGTAAAATCACTGACCAAACTAGAGGAACGACAGGTTCCCTGAGAGTCCTTAGAAAAGGTCGTGGTGTCGAGTTTTCGTAGACAAGAAACCGTGAGTCGGAGAAATAACAGGTTGAGAGTGGAGGAATGTGCTGATCACCTTTTTGGTATCAAAACTGATATACCTGAAAACAACCGTTTCACTACAGAGACGAAGAAGTATACGACGGATCCAAACAGTAACGAACAGAAGACTCCTAGTTCGTAGAAAATTGAAGGACCGACGTCAATGGTAGGTGCCACTAAAGCCTCGAGTTCCTTTATCTCAGACAGTGAAAGGTGCAAGAGGGGAAGACAAACGGCACTCACTACCCTGGTCTACGGTACTAGAATCAAAAAGAAAGACGGTAATCTCACCATAGTAGACGTATAGACTCCAACAACAAAGAGGGTCTTTAGAACTAAGGTCGAACACTCAGTAGGTCAGACCCTAAAGTGTACTACATGAGACGTATATTCAATTTATTCGTCCCACTGTTACATCACCTCGAAACTACATCATGAAAGGGTTAAAACTTGGTCAGACAACAAGGTACAGACCAAATTGACAATGAAGAACAGGACGTATGTCCAAAGAGTCCTCTGTTCATTCCACCATACCATAAGGGTAGAGAAATTCTTAAAAGGTGTCAAACAACACTAGATGTGTCAGTTCTTAGACGGAGGTCACGTCCTCTGGACCCAAGTTAAGGACCCAGTCCTTCTAAGGGGACCTCTTCCTTTACCGTTGGGTGGGGTCATCAGAACGGACATCTCAGGGTACGTGTCTCCTCGGACCGTCCGATGTCAGGTACCCCAGTTTCTCCGTCCGTGTTGAATCACTGATGTGGTGGTGGTGGTGGTCAGACGCCGGACGTAGAAGCCCCGAAGGGGCCACCGAGTCGGTCACTTCTTAGGTGGATGACACGCCCTCTGGGCCCAAGCTAGGGACCCAACCCTTCCAGGGGACCTTCTCCCGTACCGTTGGGTGAGGTAATGAGAACGGCCCTCTTAGGGGTACCCGTCCCCTCGGACCACCCGACGTCAGGCACCACAGCGTTTCTCAACCTGTGATGACTCACTGAAGATGTGTGTCAGTTTCCGACATCGTATCAGTTACTTCGTCTTCATCTATAAAAAGACCTTAAGGGAAAAAGATACTAGGTTGTCTACAACTGTTAAAATAGAGACTAAGGAAACGGAAAGGATTTGGGTCAATCATGTAGATTTTCAAGAACCAAGTACATGAAAACTTCGGATCGAACTTCATAGAACTCGTAGTGGAACGATCATACACTTTACTCGTATTAACATCCCATCATACTTGTAAGAATATTAATCTACAGAAATTATGTCGAAAAGTCTCAAAATTTAAACCTTATAAACTCCTAAGGTTTAGTTCAGTTGAGACTCAAAATTCAGTAAATGCCCCGTTCGGTAGTCTGATTTGATTACACAGGATGAGGAGACATCGGGGTTGAGGGACACTTTACTGTCTCCCCTTTTTGAATGTCCGTCTTTAAACATTTAGGTATTGACTCTCACCCTTGTCTACCTCACTGGTAGCCGTTTCGTCTGTGAAAGGTCCAAGGTCTTCTGTCTTCTGTCTACCACGACCACCTACTTGGTCTCACCTCTTTCGGGGTCACTTTGTGTCGGTACTCCCTTCGACGGTCACGTCAGAGAGAAAGGGGTGTCTGAGGGCTTCTCTGAAGGTCGAACTCAGACATCGTCGTCTCTCGTCTTCTCTACGATCCTGTACCATCATTCATTTTCTCCTATATAATTCTCGATTAACCTATACGACGGGTGAGTGGGTTGGGTGCGTTTCTAAGACGTCGTAACCAATGGTGCGACTAACACCTTTAGACGAAAGTTTTTTGGAACAAAAATTTGAGAGTCGGACTCCTCCTGATCCTCAAGACTACGTACTCGATCACGGGGTCTATTATGGGAGGAATAAAACTATAAACCTTTTTCTAGGATGGACAGTTGGACAAGGAACGGGTACTTGGGACTTCATTCCGCAAAGGTGATTTTACGGCCACTATTATCTTAGACAATGGAGACGACTAGACAGTACCATCGTCTAGATGGGTCGTTGTCTCTTTGGACGATGTCACTTGACCCTTTGTTCTCCTTTCTTTCGGGTCGTTCCCCTCTACACTTTGTTATTCTTCACATTACACTCTATGACAACGGACTACTCATTTCCTATACTAAGTGTCTTAAGTATTCTTGTACCTTTTTTACTAGTGGGAGTAGTACATTAGTTTCCACATTAATCTTTGTCACTCTAGTAAGGGGGTAATATATTAATCGTCTAAAAAATTTCCTTACAAGTAAGGATTATCCTTACAACACTTACTGACATATCGTGAAAACTTTTCGTAACCTGGCATATAGATTATTTGGAATTTGTTAGGTAATTGAGTAATGTCAAGGAATTTTATACGGAGTACCTTTCATAAAATTTACATCTTTATCTACCAATAGGTAAATCTTCTTGAGATTTGTCGGTATTACAGAATATACTCAAAAATTCATCTGAAAGATGTAGGGTGACTGTCTACAGAAGTACATTTGGTCTCCGGTATGAATCTAAGAAGATTTCATAAAGTAAACGATTGTTGACAAATGACAATTTTGAAAAACAGTCATAAAGAAGATCATACATCAAACTATACCCCGAGTCTACCATTTCTTAGACGGACGTCACATCCTCTGGAGTCAAGCTAGGGACCCAACCCTTCTAGGGGACCTCTTCCCTTACAGATGGGTGAGGTCGCAAGATCAGACTTCTTAAGTCACCTGTCTTGTCGGACTGTCTGATGTGGGTACCCCAACGTTTCTCAGCCTGTACTGACTCGTTGAATGTGAAATTACAGTAAACCAATTAGTTTACGGTATAATAAATATTCAACCTAGGAATTCTGTACCCATTAAGTTAATAAAAATAGACCGAGGTGAAAAAATTAGTCCCAAAAGTATCGGTTATAGTCCAAATATTTATATAGTCTCTTTAAGTTTTATCGTCACCAATATATGGATTAAATATCGAGTCTACGTCATCTTAGATTTCGTCCGTATTTAATGTATTTAGTATGAAAAAATAAGATAATTTGAATCCGAAACTGACAAGTAGATTAAAACATCAACAATTCAAGTCATTTATTATACATAACTTAAAAGTTTATCCATTTTATGAGTGATCCAAGTCTTGAGTTCTAATAACAATACATAGAAGGGTATCAATCGTATCCTTACGTCTTCGTTTTGTATATAAGAAATATTAATTATTAATAATTTACAAAGATGTATTAGAATAAAAATTTTGTGTAAATCTCCAAGTTTCTGTTTACAATTTTATCGACATTTATTATCAAACAGTCAGAAAGAGAAGGTGGAAAGTCCAAGGTGGGACAATAAATAAAGAGTCGTAACGACTATAGTTCAGTATCGCACCATCGTTTTGGAGACCCTGCCCTCATTCTTTTGGCGAATATGAATCTGATATGAATCTAAGAAGAAAATTTTATAAAACTAGACAATTTTCTAGCCATAGTTAAAGGTAGTAAAGGATCGTGGTCGAGAAGAGTGTGTGGGGGTGAGGGGATTTTTCCGGTGAACGAAGAGAAGGAAAGGAATGGTGCTAGTTGAGATCGGAATTTCCCCTTCAACCCATGAAACCTAACTTAACAGGGAAGTGGGGAGCGTAAATTAGACAGGGGTCTAAACTAACCACAAAAAATAGACTTGCAGAGGATAGGTAGTGGTCGAAGAGGGATCAGGTGCGAGCCCAGTGGCAACGGGCCATCGGAACGTCGACAAGAAGGACGGAAGACTCAGTATGGAAGCCTGAATTTTTGAGGACCACCGGGAGAAGTCAGGACAGACTGAGAAACACTGGTATACTTGACATCGTGTGGTCCGAAGAGACAGACACCTTAAGAGGTACGTTCTTATGACCTCACCCAACGGTAAAGGAAGAGGTCCCCTAGAAGGGTTAGGTCCTTAGTTTGGGACCTAACGTCCGTCTAAGACATAGTGACTCCTCCTTTGGATTTAATGACCGTGCATTTGCAGACAAAAATCAGCCAAAATGAATGTCGAAGTAGAGAGTGGTGGTAGGGGCTTCAAGTGGAGTGGACGACTACGAAACAGAAAGTTGACAGTCGAATCAACACTGAAAGAGGACTCGAGATCTATTAAAAACAATCAGAATTGACACCCCTCCCGAAAGGAAACACGACGACCATCACTGAATTATGACTACCCCGGACTTATATGGACCGTATATTTCCATCCCGGAAGATTTTTCTGCGGACTTACAAATATAATGGGTATGAATTTATTACACATAAATCTGTAGAATGTCCACGATAAGTAGAATTGGAATCAAAATGTTTGTTTGACCCTAGCTTCCTTTATTTCATTAAAACTCGGAAGGGTACTTAAACTCAGATACGAAACTACAGACTGTTGTACAGACCGTTCAGTCTATTTATTTAAAATAATACGTCTGTTCCGTTTAACAATTCAGCAGAATTGGGAATTTTGTCTTACATTAAAAATAAAATCAAGTCAGAAACAATATTAAAACACAAGAGGAATAAGTAACGTCAAACCTAACAACCTTTTATCATTCAACAATACAAAGTCTTCATTTTGTAACGGAGTCCCTGAAACACTGAAACAACGAAGAAAACTCGACTAGTTTATGGAATTTTATTTCTTCCTGGAAGATTCTCAAGTCCCATAGTCAATGATGAATATAATACAAAGTGAACCTACACGAAGGTAAAAGAGAACAATTATTATTGATTTATTATTCTAAAACAAATATTTATAAGTTTTATATCATCGAAGAAACGGTAAATTTTTAATAGTCTCTAATCCTGAGGGTTTTACACTTTGTGTCTTTTAACTGTTTAACCTGAAGTAGTTTTAATTTTCGAAGAATGAGAGGTCCTTTGTATAATTCTTTTATATTTCTATTCGGTGTCCGACCCTCTTTATGAAAGTTCTATTACAAAGACCATTTTCTAAACTAAGGTCTTATAGGTGTCTTGAGAATACTTAGTGAAAAAAATTTTTTTCTGGTTAAAAAAATTTACCCGGTTTCTAAAATTGAGGTTCCTGTATTTTACCGTTCATTGGTGTAATTTTCTACGGCTTGTACTAATCAGTAATCCTTTTACGTTTAATTTTTGGTGTTACATTAATGATGATGTGTAGGTTATCTGGTGAATTGTACCTTTCGGACACCGACACCGACACTGACATGGTCCTACCCCTCGTGGACCTTTAGAGTATGTAACTGCATGGTATGTCCAGTCGTTAGGGTGAGGTTCCATAAGGCTCTCTTTACTTCCGTATATCCATATGTTTCTGGCCATGTGGAGACAAATATCGAAGAAATCAGTATTTTAAAAATTTTACCTTTGCGGGACTTATTTACACTTATCTATTCAATACGATGAAGTCTGTTACCTTATGACAGGTTATCAATTTTTTTTTTTTATCCCGTGTAGGATGACTATTGCACATTGTTATACTTATATAGAGTTTTCGGAATCGACCCACTTTCTTTGTCCGTGTTTTTCGATATATGTTATACTGAATATATATTGTAAGACCTTTTATCCTCGATTCTAGTCATCGACGGTGTCACCGAAGGTACCCTACCTCACCAGTATCCTTTGACTGGTGTTTCTACATTCTCCTTTGGAAGACCCCACGATCTTTACAACACATACCACCACAATGTACTGACATATGTAAATAGGTTCGAGTATTTTTCCCGTTAAATAACATACATTAGTCGAACGGAATTTTAAAACTTCAGGCGAAAATTGTAGTCTCTAATAGAAGTGTTTAAATTCCCACTTCTTTCGATCCTCCATCAAGTCTACTGAGGATTCAGTCCAGGAAACAGAGAACTGAGTCACCAGTTTTAAAAAAAAGTAACACTTCACTAAAAATATATAATCTCTAATTATCATAAAGAATGATCTCAAAACAGGGAAATGGTTATATGTTAGAAGAACAGGGTCCTTGTCCTAGATGAAACTAAATCAGTGGGAAAGACAATGGATTCATAACAATAATTCAACAGAAGTACTTATAGAATGTCAGACAAGTAAAATAAGAATCAATCCACAAGAAAACACTCAGAACATTTAACTCGGAAGGTAATATATAAGATTGACGAATAAACTTTTCTTTAAAAAGTGTATAACTAATATATTGGTAAATGGAAACTTTAGAGAGTAAACATCATTAAAAAGTCAACTAAGAAAACCGGAGTGACACTTCCGTAGTAACCATATTCGTCACCTGAAAACTCAAAATAGTCTATAGTAAGGTCTAGCATATCTCTATTAGACACTGAAAAGATAATTACATTTCCTAATCTAACTAAAAGATTTTACATTTCTATAGGACACATAGACCAGGGTGGACCAATGAAAATAAGAAAATTACATGACTTAAGATTGTAAAAAATAAATCTTAAGAACGTAGTATAAATGTAATATCTAGTGGTCAGACGAAAAGGAAAACAGAGAGACAATCCTTGAAATGTAGTTACAAATTGATCGAGAGTCTTTTCTTAAACCTCCGAAAGACATACGACTCTTTATAATTTAACATAATTATTCTGTACAAGAAATTTACCAACCCTTTTATACGGTCACTATGATAGACATAGACTCGGACCATTATTTGGACTTATCTGAGTTTACGGAAAGTTTAATCTTAGGACATAGAACGAAAGAACCAGTTCATATAAAATTGAGTTAACAAACAAAAGATGATTTAAAGAAATAACTCGTCCATAAGAATTACGTCTATCCTTAACAGTAAACACTCAACATACATACTTGGTTAAAAGTGAACCTCCTACTCAGTTATTAAACCGGAGATGGATGAACACGAATCATTACCAAACATCACTAAACGAGTCTTGACTTGAAGGTACTAGTATCGGAAAGTACCCGATAAGTTTAACCTCCCCTCTCTCTACAAAGTGAATTAAAGAAAAATTGTTCCTGAGAGAGTCATTCTTGAAGATAGTCGATTACCAAAATAATTTGATTTCAGATTACTATTCACAGAGATAAAATTTTCAAATTTTTCCATTATTACTTGAGACCTTTATTTTTCTAGTAACCCAAATAACAAAATCACCTGTCTGTTCCTCATAACAAACTCTGGAATGAACCGTCTTATAAGGAATAACCTCTTGATCCAACTAGTGAAGAATCTTTAAAAGTATTTCAAATTTTATCTCTGGAATCTCAAAGTCAACCACTAGATACCAGATTTCGAGACACTGACTGAAGGATGACCACACCGTTCCACTTAGTACTGGGTTGATGTTCTATGGGTACCAGGGGTATTGGAAACTGACAATTGAGGACACCGTTTCCCATATCCACACTACTTCAATTCCAAACCCCTACTAAAAGACCTAATAGGAACACCCGGAATTTACATTAGTTATCAGAGGAGTAGTGCTCAGACGGACATTCTCCCTCCGTCTCCCTCCAAACTGACGTCACCTCCTTTGCCGACATACTGGTGTCTTCGTCTCCACCACCACTATGTCGGTCCTCGGTTCGTCTCGGTCAGGGATCTTCACCTTCGCCATCCCTTGTCTAAGGGGAGACCTCCGAGGTCTTCCTTGGACGGGAGGACTGTGGAACTTAAATCGGAGACTTTTAAGTAAAACCTGAAGACTGTTGTCCTCGAGAATTCTATTATATAAAACACGACAAAAGTCAAGTCAACGAGTCAACACAGACTGAGAAACGTTAGGGTACCTGACGTCGCACGGTCCGAAGGGACAGGTAGTGGTTGAGGACCCCGAAAGAGTTTGAGTACAGGTAACTCAGCCATTACGGTAGGTTGATAGATAAGGAGACAGTAGGGGAAGTGGAGGACGGAAGTTAGAAAGGGTCGTAGTCCCAGAAGGTCACTCAGTCAAGAAGTGTAGTCCACCGGTTTCATAACCTCAAAGTCGAAGTCGTAGTCAGGAGGGTTACTTATAAGTCCTGGTCAAAGGAAATCCTACCTAACCAACCCAGAGGAACGAGAGGTTCCCTAACAGTTCTCAGAAAAGGTCGTGGTGTCAAGTTTTCGTAGTTAAGAAGTCGTGAGTCGAAAGAAATATCAGGTTGAGAGTTTAGGTATACTGATGACCTTTTTGGTATCGGGACTGATCTGTCTGGAAACAACAGTTTCATTACAGAGACGAAAAATTATACGACAGAGCAACCAGTATTGAAAAGAAGGTTACCAGAATTAAAGTACCGACGCCAGTGGTAGACGTCACTAAAACCTCGGGGGGGGGTTTTGGGGATATTTAAACACCATAAACAATGTCACTGCCCTTTGAATTAAGTCATTTACACATACACGAGTTAACGAGTCAGGACAGGCTGAGAAACGTTGGGGTACCTGACATCGGGTGGTCCGAGGAGACAGGTACCTTAAAGGGTCCGTTCTTATGATCTCAAGTGTCGGTAGAGGATGAGGTCCCCTAGAAGGGCCGGGTCCCTCGTTTGGGTGCAGAGGACACAGAAGAGTTACCGTCCACCTAAGAAGCGGTGGTACGACGCACCCTTCGGGGAATTCTGTCATGCCCATGGGCAATTGACTTGTGTCATCCCGTCCCTGGATCCGGACACCTTAAGTCGAAGTGTAGGAGTCTGGGATCTTGACGCGGAAGACATAAAATTATTCCGTTCGTGACTCATATAAACAATTACCTCCTACCCTCCCTCTCTCCCTCCTTTTTTAGCACATTAATAGTAAATTTGGTCGTAACACTCGTACCACATCTATGGATCGAAGACCCACTTCGTCTCTTTACGTCATTCCAACTTTTGAACTTCCGGTGGGTATTGGTATCTACGACGTCATAACAAGACCCAGTAGTGAAAAACTTTTATCTTGACGGCAGTCAAGTCAACAAGTCATCACAGACTGAGAAACACTGGGGTACCTGACGTCGTGCAGTCCGAAGGGACAGGTAGTGGTCGAGGGTCTCGAACGAGTTTGAGCACAGTCAGTTCGACCACTACGGTAGACTGGTTGAGCTTGACGGTATACTAGGTCGTTAAGGTGAAGACCCATAAAGAGGTTTGTTTTACTTTTATAAATGAGTCTTCTATATACGTGGGGGAGTAAGTAACGTCGTAATGACTGTCATCGGTTCTGTACCTTCGTTGGAATCACAGGTAGTCGTATAATTACCAACTTTTTTCACACCGTATATACATGTTATATTATATAATGAGGTCGGCAATTTTTTTAAACTTAGAAAGGTAAACACTGAACCTACCTGGAACTCCCGTAATACGATTACTTATTCAGTCTCTTTCTATTTATGATATCCTAAAGTGAATATGCACCTTAGACTTTTTTGTTTTGGTTCGAATTCTATGTCTCTTGTCTAACCACCAACGGTCCTACCCCCACTCCCTCGTTTGTCACTTCCCCTAATTTTCCATGTGTGAACGTCATTTTTTTATTCAGTGCCCCTACTTTACAATGGGGTCTCCACTGTCCCTCCTCCGTCAACACATTAATTTTTTTTTTTTAAAAAAAAATTGTCATTCTGAGCTACTTGCACTCAGACTCACTTGAGGCCCTCAACCACTACCTGTCCCTCCGGACCGCACGACGCTAAGTACCCCAGTGTTTCTCAGCCTGTGCTGACTCGTTGATTTGACTTGGCTTCTCCATCTTTTATTAACTCCTTGGTTTAGTTTGTTAAACTGCAAGTCCCTAGGGATTGAGAAATGAACGTCTTCCTATCGCATTTACCTATGTGTGTGTACCTCTTCAGCATAAAGAGGTACTCTTCAGATTGAAGAGGTTCTTCAATTTTAAGTCCAAGCCAAGAGATTGAAGATCAAACAAATTACACGGTCCTTTCATCAATTATTATAAAAATGGTTCACCTACACCCTTTATTCGTCTAAATGCAATAATCAAATAACATACTGATTAAAGCTAAAATTTTTGTTCGACATGTAAGTGTAATACGTTTTTAGTTTCACCACTAATCGGTTTGTGGTAATAGGGTTCAGACAAGTGGTCACTGAGTTCAAAGGTAAGAGTGTCCGTTGGGACACAATGGTAAAAAGTATAAGAGAGTCCGTCTATTTGTTCACTTGAAGATTTAGGGGAAAAAGAGTAACAAAGTACGTCAAGTATCGAATGTTCCACATAACAAGACAGAGAGTAAAAAAAAGTGAAATGGTTATACAAAGTCGAGGGAGGTATAGGTACCCATTTCTCGTAGACAAAAGACACACCCGAAGGGACCACTGAGTCACCATTTGTCGAACGGACGGTTACGTACTCTGTGTCCAAGTCAGGGACCCAGTCTTCCAAGGGGACCTCCTCCTTTACCGTCGGGTGAGGTCACAAGAACGGACCCTTTAGGGTACCTGTCTCCTCGACCGTTCGACGTCAGGTGCCCCAGCGTCTTCTCAACCTGTGCTGAATCGTTGATTTGTTGTCGTTGTGTTTGAAAAAGACACCCAAGATTAATCAAACACAAAGGTCAAATATGAAGGTGACGTCTCTTCCTTGCACGGACAAACAGACGGTCCTTCCTTGTTCGGAAAAGACATCTACTCTCCTTTCTTCTCTAGTAGATCTGAACGGCAGGTGCGAGAGACAACGTATAAGAAGCATCAAAAGAAAACAAACGTTGGGAAATTTTTACATTTCGGTAAGAATCGGTGTCTGGTACATTTTTCATCTGGTTCCTCCGCTATCAAATGATCAGGAGCGTTTGTAACTATCGTCAGACTACCCATTTTGTTAACTCAGGGGTAGTTAATCTAATAATAATTCTAATTCTAATAATAAACATAAAGAAAATATTCGTTCCAACTTGGATGATCTCGGTAAACATAGAATGACAACTAAAATAAACATCATCGAAAAATATAGTTCTTTAGTGGAGAATAGAAACTTTACCTAGTGTTTTATAAACGGAGTCAAATAGAAAAATAAGACGAATATCTTCAAAAACGGTGTATCTTTAATAAGATTCATCATTTTGAGTAGTTTCAATAAAATACTGAACCCAAAATCTATCATGAAATACGGAAAGGGTAAGATTCTAATATTTTGTCTTTAAAACACCCTAAAAAAAAAAGACCACGCAAACACTAAAGTAACACAGTAAATTTGGAGACTATACGAATTGTCAAAACCAAAAAAAAGGTCTCTCGAGTGGTCAACAGGGTAATGGTACACTTAATAGGAGACACGAAGGGAGGGGCTGAGAGGTGAACTTTACGGTGGAAATAATGTGTGATTTGATATCAGACATGAACCTAGATAAAGACATATAGGACTAGTTACAAGGTAACTAGAATAGATCTGTCCGAATGAAAACTTAAGGTTGAGGGAGTGACTTAACGAGACACTCAGTATAAAGTAACTCCTTTATGTCTACGTCAATTTATTTATCGGTCTAGATGGACGTCGGACATACAGAACGAAATGGTGGTGTGGACCATGTTTCCTTCGTTACAGGGACGAGAACACACGGGACCCGGGGTGAGGAGACCAGACGTCGATTATCTCAGTGAAACAGACCTTGATTACCAGTGAAACGACGAGGACCTCCGTGACAGAGAAGAAGTAGTAATTAAAGACGGAGAAAATCTACTGACAGTATATTTGTGGGGAATTCTTATAAATGCCTCTTCCGTTACCGTGGGGTGAGGTCATGAGAACGGACCTTTCAGGGTACCCGTCTCCTCGGACCATCCGACGTCAGGTACCCCAGCGATCCTCAACCTGTGTTGACTCGCTGAAGTGAAAGTGAAAAGTGAAAGTACGTAACCTCTTCCTTTACCGTTGGGGGAGGTCACAAGAACGGACCTCTTAGGGTCCCTGCCCCCTCGGACCACCCGACGGCAGAGACCCCAACGTGTCTCAGCCTGTGCTGACTTCGCTGAATCGTCGAATCGTCGTCGTTCTTATAAATTCTTCGTTGGGTGTGATTTTAGATACAAGTAGATACCGGGTCAAAGAGGTAAACAGCAGTTTCAAGTAAAGACGTGGAAGACAAAAGAGGAGTTGGACGGGGTAAGTCCGATACCAAAGATAGAGTAACTACTTTACTGAGAAGGGTTCTAGTGACCGTTGGGGGTAGACGGTTTGAATCGGTACCGGACACCCTCTCTAAGGACACGAAAGTCGGGAACGTGGAGAAGGTAAGTAAGAGGTGTGTGGTCGGTACCATTAGATAATTTTTACCTACTTTAATACAGTGTCAGAACAAATGTGGGAGAGATCTCCGAAGGGTAATGTCAATGTTAGTTTGAGTTTGTGAAAAGGTACCGGAAGTTCCGAAAAATACTAAATCAGAGACGAGGGAGAGACAGAGTGGAGGACAAATGCGAGGGACTATGAGTATCTGAGGTAGATGAGACCGGAAGCAGGCCGGGGATCTTGCACCGTTTGGGAGAGGACAGAACCTGGAGAAAGGGACACAGATCTCACGAGAAGGGAGTCTCGACCGACCAAAGAAATATTTTAAGCATAGAGTCGAGTTTACGACGGAGTAGTGTCCTCAGTGGGAACCGGTAGGACCAATTTCATCGGGCAGGGGTGACAGAACTAGGGTCACGGGGGCACAAGAGGTAACGTGAACGGCGGTCACCCTCTCAGACAAAGATACACACAACGGAATCCATGTTGTTTGTAGATCTGGTTCCTGACCCTGGACTCAACACCTTTTGGTCAAAAAAGTAACCCCGACTCCTCACAGAGGAACCACCCTAGAAAAGGACTTATCGGAGAATTTTCATTCCCTAGGCGTGGAGTATCAATGACTCCTTACAAACGTGAAACCTTTTTACAGAAACTCTTAGAGACGTAAAAAATTTCAGTGTCTGACTTAACATTTAAAAAGACTTTCCCTTTCACAACCAGATTGACGATTGATTAAAAAACGAAATTTTTGTATGTATGAGTTGAGAATCTTACAATTAACTATACCATTGTGGGAGTCGAGAACACCATATTGACAAAATTTTTATTTTACCATCAATGCATCGGTACTTCACTAATGTCGACGGTCGTTCATTTCTAGTATTCTCACTCTTCATTAAATGACGGAAGTAATCCTTCCGGTCGTTGTCGTACAAGGTGTTCGAAAGAATCTACTCCACAGAAAATCTGAAGATGCATAGACTTCATGTGATAATTAAAAGTGATAAAGACTCGTCACGATTAGTAAATCTTAGGTTACTAAAACAGGAACCACAGGTCCCTTTTCTCCTTGAGTTAGGAACAAATAACTCAATTTAACTTGACAATCGGAGGTTTACACCTAAGGAATAGTATACGTAGTGTCAAGTCCAACGGAGATGATTTTTTACAAATACTGTATTCTTATCCTCGTTTTTAACGTATATATCACACTAGAGTCAATACGAGTGTTCAATGTCGAACACTTTCCATACGACACTGAGAGTTTATAAAGAGTTGAATAAGGACAACAATATACCTATCGTTCTAAACCAAACAAACAAACAAACAAACAAAAAAGGAATTCTGAAAAGATATAACCCGTCTATCCTTGTACCCGTACTAAAGACCCCGCCGGACTCGTCGTGGGTCGAGAACCCACGGGACGTGTTGGTCACACACCTCGTGTTTGGGTTTCGACTGACAGGAGTGGACTTGAACACTACCTTAGAAATCATCGTCATTGACGAAATATGGTCATGGTAGGTTTCGTGAGGGGTCCAATTCAGTCCGAGGCTGTAAACAAACAAGTAAACTGTGTGCACATAACTATAACGGTTCAGTTCATTTGGTCGTCTGAATCGCGGGTATGAGTTCAACGAAGGTCATAAAATCCTTCTTCTGGAGATAATCCTTCTCGTGTCAACTCGTCAAGGTCGAGCACTATTACCAATACTTCCTTTCCATAGTGCATGGTACACTCGTGTCTCGTCCCCTCTCGGATCAAATCCAACTCTCAAAGTCCATTCGACTTTGGAGTTTTGACTCTCCTCAATCGGTTCTTATACGGTTTACCTCCTTTGCCGTACTATTTCCGGTCCTCCGTCTCTTCTCGTGTACTTCTTAGTTCCCTCTGGTCACACCCAGACTACGTCGGTCTGACCCTCTTTACTTACTCGTACTCCACCTCTTCACCCGTCGCACTCCCCACAAGGACACTCAACGTCGAACACTTTCCACACGACACTGGCTTTATTCAGTCTCTATGACTCTTCCATGGAGATTGAAGATTTCTTCCTTGGGGGGAGGTCGGAGATTTTTGTTCTTCACAGGAACGTACCCGGAGGTGTGTCTGAGTCACAAACGAGACTGGAATGGCGGAGAAAAAGATTCCTGACCATTGGTACTGGTCTCCATTGACCTATGGAAATTACACGCAGTGGTGAGGTCGAAGCCCCCCTTGGACCAGAAAGACGAGACTCGGGTATTTACATCACTTGTTTATGTACAAGATTCCTTTCACTCCCGTGCGATCTAAGTACATAAATTCAATCCAATGGGTAGGGTAGTGTCATATATGTCTACAAGGTCATTGTGCTAGGAGCCCTTAGCCCCATGTGTCACAATCCAAGATGAATATGAAGTTGAAGGTTCAACAGTTCTACTCTAAAGGAAAAAAAAAAAAAAACAGTCAACAAAGAATGACTTTAATCTTCTTGACAGAGAAATTAATAACCGTTGTCTCTAATTACACCTTTATTTCACTAGTAAGTCGGACGAAACATTAGACACACTGGTATAAGAACATGTCGATTATGAGGTAGTGACAGTCGTACACGAACGGGACCCTTCAAAAACGAAAACCAGTCGTTTGAGTAATGACTTTTGATAATATTCTCTTTACGGGAACTTAGTATATGAACAGAATAACGGTACCACAAAAGACTATTCATCAAGAAGGGTGTTTACTCGTATGAAGTAAACGGTAGACAAATTTTAGTATCGTCTTACCCTTGATGGAACTTCGGATTCCTGAAGTATAGAGAAAGTATGTGACCTTAAGACTGCTTCTTGCATAACACGTACTGAACAAGAAAGTAAGAAAAATCTAAGAAGAATTAGGAAACCACTTTTGAGACACTGTGTTCTACCGACGTTTATTCGGGTTCCCAGTCTTAAGAAACCGGAATGTGTTTCAGTAGTACCACCCGTCACCGCCACACCCGTTCAGACGAGACTGAGACGTCAAGTACATACTACTCCATTCACGACGAACATAGTGCCTACAGTTTCAAACCCGAAAGTCTCTCCTAAAGAGATCGAATCAAAACCAACACAAAACCTACCTAAGGAACTCAGAAACTTTCGATGATTAGTAAAAAAAGGACCAAAATTTAAGTCTCGGTTGTAAACATACGTCGAACTAAATGGTTCAACTCTTAAGTTCCAGGAATTTTTGTAATACGAAAATTTTTTGTCTTGTTTTCACTTTTGTCATGGACAGAGACTCGTCATGCACTGAAAAAAGAATAAAAATCACAGAATTATCACCCTGGGTGGAACTTAATTATCTTGACCATCTATATCATGGATTAACTCTGAACTCCAATTGTATATATTCCATAGGAAATTATTGAGTTACTTTTTTTAGGCAATAAATAACATATAAACCGGACCATGATGTGAGTGGTGATTCGTCCACTTTCGACACAGGGACTTCATTTTGACGAATTGTCCAATGTCTAAACACACGTACATAAACATAATCCGAAATACCGGGGTTTCAATTCCAGAGTCGGATATATGTCGTTACATAAAAAAGGTATCTCGTAACGATAATTCCGATTTACTAAACTCAACGATTAGTTTAAATTCGTAAATAGGAGTTAAGAAGAAGGAGGGTTTATGTTCATTCCTAAACACCAATGAGAAAGAATGGACCAGGAGTGTTGTCAGAACACACCATCCATCACCATAGAAGTAAAATGTCTACTCTTTTGTCTTCAATGGGTTGGACGGGTGCATCTCACTGGAGACTACTCATTGAGTCACAACTTGGATCAGAAGACTCTTTTTATATGACGTCTAAAAATAGTGGGTTACAGAGAAAAGTAACGGACTAGTAGTCTTAAAGAAAGTATGTCTTTAAAAAAAAAAATTAAATAGTTCATATCAACTAAATGTTATAACATAATTAAAGAAGAGTGTGTCTTGAGAATTTAGGATGTCAACAGGACGAATTTATTTGTTAAACCTCTCCCTTTTCACTTTACCATAAAATTTACCTTAACGATTAAATAGACAAGTCAAGACAAGAAGTATGGTCAGTGGACTTATCGACGAAAAGAAATTAGGAATTTAGTCAGGGGAAGAACTGTCATTCCGCCAGTCTTCATTCTTACAAGTATACAGACTACAAACTACTTACCAATTCGAAAGTAAATTATCAGTATTATAATAGTCTATATTATTGACTTATATGGGTAATTTAAAAGTATTTACAAATATTTATAAACTATAAATACTTTATTATCGTACCTTAATACCATCTTACAAGATATAGAAAATGTCAATGTTTATGTGACACAAACTAAAAAGTCATTTATGAACAACTCACAGAGGTACATGGTCTGAAACTCCTCTGTAACTACTTATCGGGGGTCCCCAATTTAAGATCATAACCCTAAATCTGTAACTCGTTTATTTATTCTTTTATAGTCTATTTATAAATATCCTTGATTAATTTTCGGGTGTTTTCATACACACATATAGATATTTGTGTGTGGTTGTTACTATGAGACTAGTTTTTATAGTTCCACTCTAAATCTCTTATTTTCAATCTTCATGTTAATATTTCAACAAATTAACACGATAAAATTTTTTATCCTTCTGACCCCTTTTTAGAGTTTCAAATTCTAAACTGGAAGATGTCTCACCATATTCGGTGAAAAAACTGAACCAAGTAAAACCTCTTTCTTTTCTAAATCGGTATGAAAGGTAGGAATGGATTTATCACTGAATGAAACTTTAGTAAAAGATGTTAAGACTGTACTTTTAAATATAAACCTCAGTGTTTTTTCCTAAGAATTTGTAAACTATTTTATGGATACATCATCAAAAACGTCCATATCGTAAAATTCCTTCTTTTCTCAGTACCTAAAGTTCGACAGTTACTGGATCTAGACAAGTCGGAGGGGAAAAACATTTTCTTTTCTGGAGACTTAACAGATGCTTCCTTTAAATTTGCTTACATCGAAAATGGTGATCCCTTTTGAATTACTTCCAATATACACCGAAGAGTCATGATAAAACCGTGGAAGTATACTTAGACATAAAGTTTTATTCTTGGAAACTTTTCATTTCTACTAAATCTTTACCTTCACGAAAAGGAGTAAGGGTCAAACACCTCCTGATGCTCGGCTGGTTTCGGCTGTCGATAGCCTTCTTCCACCACGACCTGCCCCTCCTTCACGTCTAACTGTAGGACCTATGTCGACCCGTTCTTCTGATGCGACGGTAATCTCTGTTGATGAAGGCGTCGCCGCTCCCGAAGGAGACACAGAAGAGGTAATGTCTTTACCTCAGGAAACGTCGGTGTCGGCTGAAGTCCATACCGTCCCTCGGCACAGTACTGCGACGTCTCGTCGACGGAGGAGTCGTGGCTGACCTGTCGATCTCCGAGAGTTGGACCAACAGAGAGGGAGAGTGACACAAATCAGGGAGAGACTGTAGTCATGTTGAGACAGGAGACACACGAACATGAGTGTATAAGTCACGTGGCATGGATTGGAGCGTCGGTCGAGACGGTCGCGGTCGACGTCGCGTCGGACTCACACTCTGTCGGACGTATACGTCTCAGAGGAATGCACAATGCCTTCATAAAGGGAAACCTCATGGCATGATGACGACGGCATTTTCGTCTACGGACCTAGTGTATGGCCTAGAGACTGGGTCTAAAACTCAGAAAGACACAATCAGTGCACACAGAATCGTGGACACAGCACGGGTCGTCCGTGCAACGGTAGGAGGAGTGTCACATCTGTGCAACTATTGTGTGTGACTTGAAAATCACCTTTATTATCGTGGTATCTGACTGTGTGACAGAACAATATGTTAGAAAAATTATAGAATGACAAACAAATTAGTTTTAGGTAGGAGGTGAACTAGACCCCGTCCCCTAACCCCTTCACTATTTCCCCTCTCCACAAGAAAGATATGTATTCTGTTTATATCGTATTTATTCAAGCTCATCACAGCATTTATATCGTACGTATTTTTGTTTATAAGAAATACATAAAAATAAAATAATGGTACATTATTTTTATTTTATTAAAAATAATAATAATGGTGTATGTGCACCAGACGAAACCATACCCCCCCTCCGCCCGCGTTTTCTTCGTATATTATATAGGAGACAAAAGTTGTAAGTGTGTCGACTCAACTTATTCCGTACTCTGGGTCACAGTCAATCACTATTTCTGCTATACCTGTCACTAACAATATTCCCTAGGTTCTCGCCTCTCCTCAACCTCCGGAAGTTCTCTGTCTATTGGAACTTCCTATTGTGTCTAAAGGTTTCTACTCCTTTCTGCAGTAGGGATCACAAACCCGTCCTCTGACTTGGTCCCGAATGTGTTTCGCAAGGAGAAGTACATATGTACTTTCAGGGTTCTTGACTTTTCTAAGATTCTCTTGGAAGAAACGTTTTCTCGTGCAGTGACTCTTTGAATCCTTTACATTTAAATAAACAGTTTAATTCAAACAACCCAAGACATTCCTTCTTCACAAACATGTACTATTTCATGTCTCACCGTCTAAGACCATTGAACGTTGGGACCCTCTGTCTAACTTTCAATGCACAGTCCCGAATAAGTAAGAAAGTCTTTTATAAACTCACGAATACGACATCGTCTAAGACAAGATTCATTACCTTATGTAAAACAGTGGTATCAGTGGTTTCGGTTTCACCATAGAGTTCCCTTACTCCATAAAAATACGGTTCTCTTTTTCAGAACCCGACAACGATAATGTCTTTTATTCACTTAGTAAGTAATGGGAAGACAGGATGGAGGTTACACAACGGGAAGGGTATTTATTTTTTACAAGACCATTAACTGGTCGTCATCCTTTCGGTAAAAACTCCACCAGACTTACCATTATCTTATCATCCGTGCGGTGTACTAGACTGGACGTTTCATATTGTGTCACAGTCGAGGAGAAAAATTAAAAAAAATAACATCAACTAAAAATTTTTTAAAAAATAACTTCATACCAACTAAATGTCCCTGTACAATTAAAGTCGATATATCGTTTCACTAAGTCAAAATGTATGGATTAATAAAAAAATATAAGAAAAGGTAATACCAAATAGTATCCTATAACTCACATCAAGAGACACGATATGTCACCCTGGAACAACACATAGGTAAAATACACATTATCAAATGTAGACGATTAGGGTTTGAGGGGGTTGGGTAAGGAGGAACCGTTGGGATTCGGAGAGAAGATACAGACACTCATAAAAAAGTATCTATTTAAGTAAATACAGTATAAAATCTAATGTATGTATTCACTATAGTATACCATAAAGAGAAAGACTGAACGAAGTGCACCACACTAGTAGAGATCAACGTAGGTGCAACCACGTTTGCCGTAATAAAGTAAGAAAACCGACTCATCATCAGGTAAAATATCCGTGGTGTAGAAGAAAGACGTAAGTGAGTAGACAACTACCTATTAATCCGGCAAAGACACAGAAACGATAACGTTGATCACGACGATTCTTGTGACCCCGTGTACATAGAAAAACTTAATCTCAAAACAGACCTATATACAGATCCTCACCCCAACGACGTAGTATACCATTAAGAATCAAAAGACTCCTGGAAGGTATGACTAAAGGTGTTACTGACGTGTTTAAATGTAAGGGTGGTTGTCACATCCTCCTGAGGACAAAGAGGTACGGGAGAGGTCGTAAACGATAAACATCTGAAAATTATTACCGGTAAGACTGACCACACTCCACCATATAGTCATATCAAAACTAAACGTAAAGAGATTATTAACAGTCGAGGATTTACATCGGAAGGACCCGAAGGGTAGTGCTTCCGTCTTGGGTGACAAAGGAGTAGCCACAAACACTACATGAAACGTGTCGGGGACATCGTGTGAGTGGTGTGAGACTGTGACTCTAACTAAAGACATACGACACACAAAAAGGACTGTTCCATTTTTGTGAACTCTCGTCTTGGCTAAAGAATGGGTAAAGTCATAGGGACTATGGGTGTAAACCGTGTCAACGATCGTATATTGAATGTCACGAATATTCACAAACTATCTTTACAATCTTTTGGGACAACGGAAAACACCAAGAGTGAAAGGAGTTCTATTTTTACTTCGGACTGGGCAAACATTTCCACGAAAAGATAAGATTTTAAGATATTAACAGAGAGTTTGAGGTTTCCCTCGTAGTGAAATTCGTTTTTACGGCCATTATTAATGTCAGTAGTGTTTCCAGTGACTAGTGGGATTGTTTAAATTACTATTACCTTTTCAAATTTTATGACACTTTTATTGGTTTTACACTGTGTCTCTATGTTTTCACTTGTTTATGACAACCCTTTCACCGTGGTTATCTGATCGAACTATGTCCCGCTGGTGTCTGGAAGTCAGACAAAATTTTTTTTTTCTCTTTCGTCATAGACGTTTCGTGTCATTTCGATTGACGTCATATTGTCCATATAAACATAGTCATCATGAAACATTTAACACTATTCAACACAATTGTTGCCCCTTCCACCGACACCCCTGTACGTCCTTGAGACAGGACAGAAATGTGGAAGAGAACTTTAGACCTTAGTAAGATTACATTCTCAAACAAAACTTTTTCGGAAATCTCCCTGAAGGGACTGGCAGGTCACCAATTCTGAGACGTGAAGGTGACGTCGCCCACGCCCAAGTCAGGGACTAACCCCTTGATTCTAGGGTTGATTCTAAGGGTTTTACATTTTTTGCAAAATTTTTGTTCTGTAAATCTTACTTCAACGTAAACTATGAAAGTGAAGTACGGAGATGACGGTATAAACATGAGAAGGAACCACACAAAAAAGGAGGTAGTTACTTCACTTACACTTCGAGGTTACTAACTCCCATCTATTTCCTTCTGCACGACGAACAAAGGAGGGCACATTATTTACTCGAGTAACAATTCTTCGTATTTATTTACGGACGTACGCAATAAACAATAAAATTGTGTATCTATCTAAAGAACGAGTAAAGGAGAATAGGTCCCTCGTCTAAAATTCTCATTTTCTTCTACTCTTACAAGGTAAAGACGAGCAACCTTTGTTTAGTCTAAACCTTCTATTTTCCGTCCAAAGGCATCTTCTCCGCTTTTGGTCTCGGCTAGTCACCTTGCAATTGATACACCTTTGTAGACGGTTCTGTGCCCGGTTACAACTGTTCCATTTTCCCCTGAGAGGAGTGGTGTTGTAGTACAATTTTATCCAACTAAACGAATTGAACCGAGGTAGACACAGATCTCTAAGACAACTCTGAAAGTCTCTCTCTAAATTATGTACAACTACAAATAGTCGGGACTTACGAGTTCATGCGACAATCCTGAAAGAACTGAAATGGAACAGGAAGGCAAGGATTCCCCACATTTTTGTACTCTGTTGGTGTCGTTCTACATGAAAAAAAAATTCGTGACCGGTCTAAGGACTGAACTTAGGGAGGAGAAAAAAAAAAAAGAAGAGAAAAGGACTAACCGACCTATTAGAAAAGAAAAGAAAAAAGAAAGGAAAAGAAAAGGACTAACCGACCTCTTAGAAAAGAAAAAAGAAAGGAAAAGAAAAGGACTAACCGACCTCTTAGAGACTCGACTGTGGACGGGTAAGGGTGAATTCAAGAGGGTTCACTTCCACCGAGGGTTCTACTTCCTCGGGGTTCCCTCTCCCAAAACTTCAGAGACAGTGGTGGCGACGTGAGGGGTGGGAGGTGAAGACAAGAGGTGGGGGAGTGGACGGAGAGGCGGGTCCCCTTTCTCTTGAGGAGACGGGAGAAGGGAGTAGAGACGTGAAACACGTCTAACCGGGAAGGACCTCTGGTCCACTCCTTGTGGAACCTCGGAAGGGGCCACGGTAAGTAGACGGGGGGCTGTGGTGACAGTCGTAAGTCCTTCGGACGACCACCCCGACCTCGTCGACACCCACCCTCGGGAAGGTCCCTCGGGAAAAGTCAGGGGCTCATAGAGCCGGGATGTTCACGGAGTGTTTTTGATTGTACGTCTTCCTCACGGATATTTCGGACTATGTGTGTCCAAGGACCCAGAAGAAGTCTCTGAACCTAAGTAAACGAGACCCCAGTCAGGATTCTTAAACGTCTAGATCAATCGAGGACCCACACGTCCACCCCACACCACCTGGTGTGAACTTCATTGCGACGGGATCCACGGACGTCCACAAACACTTGACCAGACGACATAGACATCTAGGTGTTGGGACCCGGTCTTTAGTACTACAATTTTCAAATCTCCAAGAAAGACGGACAAATGACATCCAAATCTCTGTAACAGTAACATTCGAGTGAAAAAAAAAAGGTCAGCGTGCCAGTCTAAGGAGATTCCGGTCCTATAGAAATGTTGTACGATGTTCTCAAGATGAGACAGTTGGTCAAACGCGATCAATGTCGTTTACAAAAAATTTTATGATTACTTTATATCAAATTCTAAGTCACACATACCCCAAAACTTTCCGTGGCGTCTTGTCATAGTATCGTATATATATGAAACAAAGGTGGACAAATTACAGAGCTCGTCTACCATCTTGTGTGTGATTTTGGATACACTTGATTCCCCTCACCCCTCCGTTCCACTCGTCATTAACGGGCCGAGACTCCGAACGTCGTCAGGACGCCACAGTGGACGACCGTAGTCTCCGGGCCCCTCCCATGTCCGCACGTGTAGCAGTCTCAATAGTGTCCTGTCACTCTTTTTCTGGTCGTTGGGTCACCCTTTTGTCAGTTTTTTATATCTGTGGGAACAGTATCTTCTCTTCATGTCTAACGAAAATTTCAAATTTTCGCCGAATCAGATTGAATATAATCCTTCGTGTTAAATTTTTATCCTGAAAATGGACAATGTAACCCCTTATTTCGTTGTTCTGACTACTATTATGACAACTGTCCTCATACCCCTCCTCCCCTTTCCTTGAGAGTATACAAGCATCTTCCCGTTAAACCATTAATAGATAGTTTTAATACTGGGGTGGTTAAGTTCAAGATTTTAAATATATTTTAGTATGTAGGTACGTCGTCATCTGTGCCTTCGTAATAGATATCTTTGTTTTCTGACCTTTATAGTTTCACAGGTTATTGTCTGATAAAATTTCCGACCACGTAGGTACATTACCTTATAACATGTTGGTAATTTTTCTTTACTTCTCTCGAAGGAACCACCATGTCAACTATTCTTAGACGGAGGGTCACGTTCCCCCGTGTCCCGCTGGGACCAGGTACTTCTAGAGTGTTACGGCGTCTCGTTCATTCGGACACCCGACGTTGACGACTCGGGGGTGTGGACCTCGGACACGAGACGTTGTCCTCTTCGGTGACGCTACTCTTTTCGGACACGTGGTGTTGATTCTCATCGGGGGTGAGTCGTGTTGATCTCTTTTGAAGTGCGTCGTCACTCCTGGGTCGTCCGGTTTTTATTCATAGGGATTTTTACTTCCATCTCGATTTACACGACTAGAAGTCGTGACCCTCTGCTTTGCGTCCTGCCACCGTCATCGATACCAAACGACGGGAGACACAGACTTTGTGTACGTGTGTTCGTGTGTAGAAACACCCATAACCCCCTATACGTTCTTAGATCATAGACACCGACGGTGGTCCATCTACGTAAAAAGTGTTCGTGGAGTCGCCGACGTCTTTTCCTTGCACGTCGTTGAAGTCGGTGTCGCACTCAGGCGTAGGAAGTCCGGGATGAGTCACACGTGAGTCTGTGAACGGACCTCTTAGGGTACCTGTCTCCTCGGACCACCCGATGTCAGAAGTCCCAACGTGTCTCAGTCTGTGTTGACTTCGTTGAATCGTACGTACGTAGGTGTCTGTGAACAATCACTATAACTTGAAAACTTAATAATGTGATTATCGAAAATTTAATAATACGATTATAGAGGGTAATAAACGGTTAATGATCTGTCTGTTTTTAACTTTTTAGGATTTTATAACACGTTGTTCGTCAATAAAAGATCACGGACCATAGTTTTACTATTTCCTTCGTCAGTAAAAGGTGTCGACAAAAATTTTTACCCCGACTTCTTTCCAATTATTTACTTTTAAAATAATTTAATGAAATTTCATCATTAACTATTTTATATAAACGATTAATAATTAATGAGTCTACATTAGGTAACCCAATGTAGAAGTCTCGATAGTGAACGTCACGAAAAAATAAAAATAGAACTTTTAAGTCTACCTTCTAATCCAATATAATGCATTCGTCTAAAATGGGTTTTCACATTAAGTCTTTTAGAAGGACAAAAGGGTAAAAAAATTACATGAACCTTCTTCGTCTGAAATCAATATATGAAAGGACAGGGACATGAGGGGTTTATTCTCGAGAAATTATAAGTATATCATGAGGGTTACAAATGACGATACTAAGTCTCTACATGGTCCGTGTATAATAGATGAACGAAATGAGACAAAAGAAGAAACATCCATAAAAAACTAAATTACTCCCTTTAAGCCCGGTCTTTCTACCTTCTGTCGTTTCTTTTCTTACCTTTTTTCTTCTCCTTTTCAAATCGGTTCTCTTAGTCTCTTTCTACGACGTAAAATATTAGTCTCGGGTTTGAGGAAAGAATAGAACTGGTATGATTATTTATATTAAATATTCGAAACGGTAACTTCCGAGTTAACTGACTTTAATGAAATTGTAAAACCTTTAACAATACATAGAGATTTTCGTACTTAACCTTGACGTGACTTTCAGTTTAAGTGAATTTTTCTTTAATTACACCGAAGTGGTTCTTCGTTTCAAGTTGAATAAAGTATTAACGGATGTAAATAGTGCCAGGACTTACATCGCACCCGCGAACACAAAACGGCCGTCAGAAAGAACTTGACAAGCTCTCCACTCTTACCCCCACCTGTTACCCTCCTTTCCGATGAAGGAGACCAAATAATATTTCGAATTTAAAATATTAGTAAAATTTTACAAAACCAGAAGATGACGGAACTTTTTTTTTTACTGTTAACACTTGTACTATCAATTTGACATGGTGAAAAAAAATTTGGTAACAATACGTTTTATATCTTCTTTTTCACTGACCGTACTAACAACGTATATCAAGTTAACTCTCATTAAGTAGACACTTGGACGTAATTAATGGACCACTAATTGAATCTTTTCACCACATTTGAACATGTACCTTTAAAAAATTATACGGAATTAAATCTTTGACTTTCTATGAACCAATGTAGTAAGACCCAACATAGAAGTACCACGGCACCCGGGTGACGGGTGCACAGGGCCACTTTCTTATATACAGTCCTACCTCCTGTTGAAAACATATCTTCTACGAGTTCTTTATTGACGATCTCAGACAGGTTTACATGTTACACACGGTATGAGACCAAGAACTTTTACTTCAAGGTCTCGAGGAACTAACGAAAATTAATTGACATTCCATCAAATTTTTACTTCCTGGTCGTATATGAACATTCTATTAAAATCTGATACTCCTAAGTCATACAGAGTCACTTGGGAATAAGAAATCCTACGACTAGGGACCTTTAGGAAAATACGTTCACCACTCGTGCACAATTCTAAAATAAGAGAAACCTCGTCCCGTATCCTTTTCACAGGTGCCACGATTACGCGAAACGTGATCTGGTGAAGCCCTTTTATCGACAGGAACGGTAGACAATTGAAGATTTAAACATAAGGACTCCAACGTCAAACCGACAGTCCCTCAATGATCCTCACAAACATCAGACACAAGTATTACTTCTTGTGACATCAATGTAAAAGGATTTCAATTGTAGCTTGTCGGTTTGGACTCCTGTCACGTCTTTAGTACAAACGGTGGTTTGCCATCCAAGACAGGGACAACATACCGTAGGGGTGACTTCCCTGTAGTAAAGTTACCCTTCATATGGTGATAGTCTGAAAAGAAAAGAAACCTTACCCTGATCCCGTCAACAAAGTTATTTCAAAACGAAAGAAATACGAGTCAGAATTATAGTCGTTCAGTTTCTACACAAGTCCGTAAGGTCTATTGTCTACACATGCATTTCAATTGTGTTTATCCGATAAATCCTTGACTTGAGAAATCTATGATGTAGGTCGAACAGTACAATTTATACACAGGAATTTCCCAAACTCTACATGTAGAAAGTAAAGTATAAAAAGTATCCGATACGGAACACGTCTTAATTTCAAGGGGCATATTCGCGTCGGGGTGCCCGGGTCGCTAGAGGTACACATGAACAACGTCAGAGTAAATTGGTCCCCAGGATTGGTGATTGCAACACTAAAACGAAACTCTGGAAAGGAGAGGACCCATGACTCCACGATACTTCGGTTTACTGTTTCTACGTAGTGTACAGAATCCGACTACGGTGATGGGCTGACCAAATAAACGTTAAACTCGGTAAATTTCTGGTTATTTGAAAGAAAAAAATTTACAAACACCACAATGAACTACAAATGTTATCTTGTACCACTTTAAGTTGGACCCGTAGGAATGGTCTCTGAACTTTTGTGGACAGAAAACTCGATAGTCAAATCCCTGAAGACACACTCTTCTCAGGACTCGGTCTACAGGAGCCAGTGTCCTGGTAGTAATGAGTCCAAATTTATTCCGAGTCTTTACCGTCTCGGGGGTGTACGTGTCAACGTACCTTCCGTGAGAAGACGACAGTGCTCTCAGGAGGTAACGTGCAATGAAAAGCTTATGATGAGTTGAGGACTCACCCATCCACCGTCGAAATATAAGTAAAACATTTAGTCTGACTAGGGGTCTCTGTTAAGGTAAAGGTTTGACACCGTCCTTCTTGGGGGGGACGGGGACGGTAGAGTAGTATGAAGTCCGTAAGTAAGTGTAAACTACAGACAGACCGTTTGTCACCGGACGATCGACAGTGTGTCGGGGACCCGATCTTTACTAGACCGGGCTATAACTTGTGTTGGGAAGTTTTAGGTTAAGTGAAATTAAAGAATTAAGTATTCGTCACTCGTGTAAATATTAACCGTATTAAAATTAGAGTGACATACCTGGGTAAGTCATGAAACCGGTGGAGTACGTTTCTCAACTGAGTAACCTTTTCTGAAACTACGACCCTCCCTAACCCCCGTCCTCCTCTTCCCCTGCTGTCTCCTACTCTACCGACCTACCGTAGTGACTGAGCTGCCTACACTTAGACTCACTTGAGGCCCTCGACCACTACCTGTCCCTCCGGACTGTACCACGCTAAGTACCCCAGTGTTTCTCAGTCTGACTCGCTGACTTGACTATGACTACCTGGGTAAGAATTGTGATTAGTCCCCGTACTACAACTTGTAATATATGATTTGTTTTCAATCTAATTCAACAGAGTTTCACTTAGTTTTACAGTAAAAGTTTTAAAACATTGCCTTCCATTTTAAATTTTGATAGTTTCGTAAATGGTCTTGAATTCAAAAGTTTGATTAGGACTTTTTTTTGAGGTAGTAATTTTCAGGGGAAATCGTTTAACGAAACTTTCAGTTCTCACCTGTCTGGTTACCTCCGGAAGTAAATAAGGGGATCTAACACTATCCAAAAATACCTGGTGGATGATACCCGTGACGCCGCTTATATTGTCCACTTTCCTGTCCGTACTCAAGTCCTGTTCATATCTCTAAGTGTGACTCCTTTCATGGATACACAATGTTCCTTTCGTTCAAAATTTTTCTAATCTCTAATCCAGAGGAATAGGACCCGGTCTGTGGGATACTAACATTTGAGTATATTATTATCGTTTGTCACGTAAGATATACGTTCTATGACATATAAAAAATTGAATTATAATTGAGAAACTCCATGAAGGTCTACCTTTTTGATTCAACTTATTGAACGGGTCTCGGTTTTTTTACCGTTTTAATAATCGCCTAACCTTTGTTTCATCAGACCAGGGTTCAGGGACGAGACTTAGGGACGTGTCACTTCCTCATCTCCTATCTCAATTACTAAATCCCCGGACAACATGCCCCACCCCCTTTGTAGGTCCTAAAAGGGGTCCGACTAAAGGAAGTCTCTCGTTCGTCTCCAACGACACTTGGTTCTCCGGAGAACCCGCACGTCGGACCAACGATTCTCTTTTCACACCTCCCTTTTGGAACACGTCTCGAGTCGACACCTCAGTCGGAATGTCACGAAAAAGGTATTGTAGTCAGTTCTCCGTCGTAAGAAACCGTCCGTTCTTCGGACATAGGATGTAAAGAAATTGACGTTTTTTAAAGGCTCAGTAAACGAGGTCGTCGTGACGGACGTCGACAACACCTGTCGACGGACCTCTGCGTACTTCCATCCACTCCTCCCTACAAGTCGGTAGACATGAGACTTAGGAGTATCTTCGTGGTAAAGACCCCTCACTCCCCGGGTCTCTCGTAAATTGTAAACAAATTCTTTCCGGTACTACCAGGTTACCAATCCTGAGCCTCGAAAGTGACGACCCCGGTTCAAGTCAGGAGTCAGTCCCTTTCTTCTAGGAGGTTCGGTACGTCACGTCGGTTCTTTTTTTTCTCCGTACTCTTGACACTATTGAATGTGTCGATTAGACTATCTTCTTGTTCTAGTGAAAATAGTTTTCAGGACTCCTTTCTTTTGTCGGTCTCAAAGACCTTTTGTCGACGAACGTTCGAGGATCGTCGATCTTTCAAGATTCCCGTTTCACTTTGTTGGTTTTTCATTCTCAGTTCGGAACAACTTAATGTTCCCTTTCCTCGTCCACACTCTCGATTGCAGACCCGGAAACGGGTTCCTTAACATACGACAACGGGAGTCGTAACGTGGTAATGTACGGTTGAGACAACAAATACTGGTTGAATCTGTCGTATAATTTTTCGTCTCCGTAACGAAACGGTTGTTTCCAGACAGATCAGTTTCGATATCAAAAAGGTCATCAGTACATACCTACACTCTCAACCTGATACTTCTTTCGACTCACGGTTTCTTAACTACGAAAACTTGACACCACAACCTTTTCTGAGGACTCTCAGGGAACCTGTCACTCCTCTAGGTTGGTAAAGTAGGATTTCCTTTAGTCAGGACTTATAAGTAACCTTCCTGACTACGACTTCGACTTCGAGGTTATGAAACCGGTTGACTACGTTTCTTGACTGAGTAACCTTTTTAACTGCCGTCATCCTCTTCCCCTACTGTCTCATACTCTACTAACCTACCGTAGTGGTTGAGCTACCTGTACTTAAACCCATTCGAGCTCCTCGACCACTTCCTGTCCCTTCGGACCGTACGACGTCAGGTACCCCAGTGTCTCAGTCTGTGTTGACTCGTTTACTTGACTATGGTTGAGGATGATGTCTGACTAGAAACGTTTCCCACGGTTAAACCACTTTTCCATAAACCTACTAAAAGGACCTGTGGCCCTTCAACCGAATCTTCCTCGAACCTTTAGTGAAACTTGAATCAGAAGACCAGAGGAATCAGAGGTCAAGTCAAGTCAAGTCAAGTCAGCGAGTCACCGCAGGTTGCGAAACGCTGGGGTACTTAACGTCGTGCGGTCCGGAGGGACAGGTAGTGGTTGTGGACCTCAAACGGGTTTGAGTGTAGGTAGCTCAGCCATTACGGTAGTCCAGTCGAGTAGGAGACAGCAAGGGAAGAGGAGGACAGGGGTCAGGGAGGGTCGTAGTCCCAGAAAAGGTTACTCAGTTGAGAAGCGTACTCCACCGGTTTCATGACCTCAAAGTCGAAGTCGTAGTCAGGAAGGTTACTTGTGGGTCCTGACTAGAGGAAATCCTACCTAACCAACCTAGAGGAACGTCAGGTTCCCTGAAAGTTCTCAGAAGAGGTCAAGTCTTTGTAGTTAAGAAGTCGTTAGCCGAAAGAAGTGTCAGGTTGAGAGTGTGGGTATGTACTGGTGTCCTTTTTGGTATCGGAACTGATCTACCTGGAAACAATCGTTTCATTACAGAGACGAAAAATAAAAATAAAAAAATAAAATAAAAAAAACAGAGACGAAAAATTATACGATAGATCCGACCAGTATTGAAAGAAAGGTTCCTCATTCACAGAAAATTAAAATACCGACGTTAGTGGTAGACGTCACTAAAACCTCGGGGGGGTTTTATTTCAGACTGTGACAAAGGTGACAAACGGGTAGATAAAGGGTACTTCACTACCCTGGTCTACGGTACTAGAATCAAAAGACTTACAACTCGAAATTCGGTTGAAAAAGTGAGAGGAGAAAGTGAAAGTAGTTCTCCGAAAAGTCAAGGAGGAGTGAAAGACGGTATTCCCACCACAGTAGACGTATAGACTTCAATAACTATAAAGAGGACCTTTAGAACTAAGGTCAAACACAAAGAAGGTCGGGTCGCAAAAAGTACTACATGAGACGTGTCTTCAATTTATTCGTCCCACTGTTATATGTCGGAACTGCATGAGGAAAAGGATAAACCTCCGTCAGACAACAAGGTACAGGCCAAGATTGACAACGAAGGACTGGACGTATGTCCAAAGAGCTCTCCGTCCAATCCACCAGACCATAAGGGTAGAGAAAGTCTTAAAAGGTGTCAAAGAACACTAGGTGTGTCAGTTTCCGAAACCGTATCAGTTATTTCGTCTTTATCTACAAAATGACCTTGAGAGAAGAACGAAAAAGGTACTAGGTCGTCTACAACCGTTAAACTAGAGACCAAGGAGACGGAAAAGATTTTGGTCGAACTTGTAGACCTCCAAGTCCCAAGTGCATAACGACTTCGGACCGAACCTCTTAAAACTCGTAATGAAATGATCGTACACTCTACTCACGTTAACACGTCATCAAACTCGTAAGAAACCGTAACGGAAAGAAACCCTAACCTTACTTTTGACTGGAAAAGGTCAGGACACCGGTGACGACTCAAAAGGTTTAAACGACCGTATAACTCACGTCGTGAAAGTGTCGTAGTAGAAAGTCCTAAACTTCATCGAGTCGACCTTAAGGTAGTGGAGGTGATCGAAACAAGCATCACTACGAAAGACTCCGGGTGAACTGAAGTGTAAGGTCCTACAGACCGAGATCCACTCACTAGTGTAGTAGCACTAATAGAACCAGTACTTCTAGAAACATGTCAAGACACATAAGAACGGTGGAGAGTTATAGAAGACGAAGACAATCCAGGTGTGCTAAAGACAGGAAATAGCTCGGGTAGAAACGTACTTTATAAGGGAACCATAGAGATTAAAAAAACTTCTCTAGAGATCAGAAAGGGTAAGACAACAAAAGGAGATAAAGAAACGTAACTAGCGACTCCTTCCGAAAGAATAGAGAGGAACAATAAGAAACCTTGAGACGTAAGTCTACGAATATAGAAAGGAAAAGAGGAAACGAAAAGTGAAGAGAAGAAAGTGTCGATAAACATTCCGGAGGGGTAAAACGAAAAAACGTAAAGAAAAGGCACCCCTACCAGAACTAGGGACAGAGGACATGTTACAGTGCTTGGAGGCAGGTATCAAGTAGTCCGTGAGACAGATAGTCTAGATCAGGGAATTTAGATAAAGAGTGAAGGTGACATAGTAGTATTCCCTGAACTAAATCCAGTATCGACTTACCAGATCACCAAAAGGGATGAAAGAAGTTAAATTTAAACTTAAACCGTTGTTCCTCAAGTACTAGACTCGGTGTCAGTCGAGGACCAGAACAAAAACAACTGACATATCTCGAAGAGGTAGAAACCGACGTATCTTATATTAGTTAGACTACAACCATAACTGGTAGACCACTACAGGTACACATCTCAGAAGAGAACACAACAACCTTCTCCGACAAACGATACTGTTCACACAAGAGAACCGTTTTGAGATAATCGGAAACGAGAAGAAGTAAGGCGTAAGGTTCCGGTTTAAACGGACAATGAGGTCCACAAAGAACTGAAGGATGAAAACCTAAGGTCAGGGGATATTACTTTTCCTGTAGAAAAAACCCACAATCAAGATTTTCCAGAACATACAGAAGTATCTTGAGAAGTTGAAGTCGAAGAAGTCGTAATGACCAACCCCGTATCTGAACCTATTGATACTATAACTTACCAAACGGAACCTCTGCTTGTCTCTGGTAAGACAGTAAAAACTCTAACGTAGGTTCATGACGTAAAACCTGAGAAAACAACTGGTACTACCGATGAGGTAAAGAAGATTCCCTAAGGACGGGCGTCATCATCTACATCACCAGTAGACTCAATTTAAGTGGGTAAGGTCAGGTAAAATCAAGCGACTAAGGATCTTACAGCTGCAAGTGAGAACGGTAGAGGATAAACTGGTGAAGGTTAAACGGAACTAAGTACCTGGATTGTAGGGTCCAAGGATACCTTGTCACGATAAATATAGTGGCCTGGAACGAAGATAGTGGTCAGTGTAGTTGTTGACCAATAACAAAAACGAAACCGAGGTAGGGAAGTAAGAAAGACCTCAATAAAGAGGTGACTAGAGGTCATCGTATAACCCGTGGATGGCTGGACCCCTCGAGGAGAAAGTCATAGCATAGTAAAACGGAAAAGTATGACAAGTACCTCAAGAGACCAAAAAGGTCGCCAGTACATACCTACACTCTCAACCTGACACTTCTTCCGACTCGCGACTTCTTAACGACGAAAGCTTGATGACAACCTCTTCTGAGAACTCTCAGGGAACCTGACGTTCCTCAAGGTTGGTCAGGTAAGATTTCCTCTAGTCGGGACCCACAAGAAACCTTCCTTACTACGATTTCGACTTTAAGGTGATGAGACCGGTGGAGTACGCTTCTCAACTGAGTAACCTTTTCTGAGACTACGACGCCCCTCCTCCTTTTCCCCTGCTGTCTCCTACTCTACCGACCTACCGTAGTGACTGAGTTACCTACACTCAAACTCACTTGAGGTCCTCTACCACTAACTGTCCCTCCGGACCGCACAACGCTAAGCACCCCAGTGTTTCTCCACCTGTGCTGACTCACTGACTTGACTTGACTTGACTTGACTACCGCAAGAGTTCCGTTCTTATGACTTTACCAAACGGTAAAGGAAGAGGTCAGTTGGTGTAAGACAGTCTGGAGAGGTGGTACTGGGTAGGTAGAACTCACCGGGGTGTGTCGTACCGAATCAAAGTAACTCAATCTATTCCGACACCAGGTACACTAGTCTAACCGATCAAAAAACACTAATACCAAAGTCACACAGACGGGAGACTACGGGAGAGCATTGTGGATGGTAGAATGAACCCAAAGAGAATGGAACCTGTACCACATAGAGAAGTGTCGACGAGGACGTTTCGCGTTGGCGACGAGGAATGGAACCTGGTCAGCGGGGAGGACTGGAACTTGCACCTCATCGAGGAGAGTCAGGAGAACGTGGGGACGTCGGTGGCGAGGAACCTACACCCTAAAGAGGAGAGCCGGCGGCGGGGACTGGAACCTGTTCTCCATTGAGGAGAGCCGGCGGCGGGGACTGGAACCTGTTCTCCATTGAGGAGAGCTGGTGGCGGGGACTGGAACCCGCACCCCATCGAGGAGAGCTGGTGGCGGGGACTGGAACCCGCACCCCATCGAGGAGAGCTGGTGGCGGGGACTGGAACCCGCACCCCATCGAGGAGAGTTGGTGGCGGGGACTGGAACCCGCACCCCATCGAGGAGAACCGGTGGCGGGGACTGGAACCCGCACCCCATCGAGGAGAACCGGTACGAAGACGTGTCAGGACAACGTAGTGGTGTGAAGACGCGCCAGACAGTTACTGTTAAGGATTATCTTGATTCTAGACACCGGTTTTCTAATTTTTTTTCTCCTTGACCCTCGTAAACTGTATCTTTCGTGGGTAATTCACACTGAGAGTGGTCTTTGTGTAGATTTAGGGTGTGTCCTGAAGGGATCACCAGGTCACCAAGTTCTGAAGTGTAAAGGTTACGTGCACCATACCCAAACCAGGGACCGACCCCTCGATTCTAGGGGTTTCAACATACCGTACCGGTGAGGTCAAGTTCCGGGTGGAGAAACGTCAATCATCTATCAACCCTATATTTTATCACCCACTTGGGACATCAGTTTTCTATTCACGAACAACAGGTTCCACACCCCTTTGTGTATGGGTCCAACCCCTCCCCCATCATACCGTCTCAGAAGTTTATACTTTTGGTGTATGGAATTGTAAGTATTTTAAGGGAAAAAGATATAGAGAGATTTCTTTATTGACGTGTACACGGGTCTCACGTATGTTCCACCAAGTGACATCGTGACGAATGATCTTCTTATGATTCTTGACGGATTTACAGATCTTTGCCTCCTTACCGACTTCTTTGTATCTGCTAGGTATGATATGTTGTCAGACTTCCTTGTCTGATCTCTATAAGTCGTCATGAGTCAAGTCAAGTCAACGAGTCAGCAGAGGTTGAGAAACGCTGGGGTACTTAGCGTCGTACGGTCCGGAGGGACAGGTAGTGGTTGAGGGCCTCAAGTGGGTTTGAGTACACGTAGCTCAGCCACTACGGTAGGTCGGTAAAGTAGGAGACAGTAGGGGAAGAGAAGGACGGGAGTTAGGGAGGGTCGTAGTCTTAGAAAAGGTTACTCAATTGAGAAACGTACTCCACCGGTTTCATGACTTCAAAGTCGAAATCGTAGTCAGGAAGGTTTCTTGTGGGTGCTGACTAGAGGAAATCTTACCTGACCAACCTAGAGGAACGTCAGGTTCCCTGAGTTAAATAGTCATATCTCTTCAGAAATGTTATAAGAACCCAGTTTTTACGTAGAGACCCTGAAGGGACCGCCAGGTCACCAATTCTGAGACACGAAGGTTACGTCCCCCGTACTCAAGTTAGGGATCAGCCCTTTGATTCTAGGGTGTACAGTGTGTTACGACGGTTCTCGAAAAAATTAAAAATTTAAATTTTTATGTAGAAACTGGTACCATGTTTGTATTGAAAAAATATTTTGGGTATATGCTTGTTGTGGTATATGTAAGATACTCAAACAAATAGAACTCTTTCGATTAAAAAAAATTAGATCTCCTTATTTGGACTTATGTATTATTACCAATGAATACTCTCTTACGATTTTTCCCTTTCCTAAACTCCCAAATTTGAAATAGGAAATTTTTTTTTTGTAAAATTCAGTTGGACCCCCTAACAGTCCAACTGACGAAAAAATTTTTTGTAATAAAAGAAAACCGACACGGCCCAGAAGCGACGAAGTACCTGAAAAGAGATTGACGTCACTCGTCCCCGATACGAGATCAACACCTCGTGTGCGAGATCTCGTACGTCCGAAGTCATCAACACCAAGGGTCCGAGATCCCGTGTCCGAGTCATCGACACCATGTACCCAAATCAACGAGGAGTCGTACACTCTAGAAGACTCTAGTCCCTAGTGTGGACACAAAGGACGTGATCGTCCATCTAAGAAATGGTGACTCGGTGGTCTCTTCAGGATAGGACAGTAAAAATTTACTTTCTACGTAAGTACATAATGGGTGTATTAACTTTAATTAAAAGAATTTATATACTAATGTACATCGGTTTCAGGAGTATGGATCTTATATATCTCTTACGAGTTTTAAGTTGTAATTTCTTTTTCGTTAATGTTTTACCTGTCTTCTCTGTAAAGTGATGCACCGTTTATTTGTACTTTTCTACAAGCAGTAGTAATCGGTAATCCCTTTACGTTTAAATTCTGTGACAGTTTTCTCAATCTACTGTTCAGTGTCTGACTCTCTTTTATAAACGTTTTCCATGTAGACAATTTCCTGACACCATGTTTTATACGTTACTTAAGAAGTTAGAATTGTAATTCTTTTATTGGGTTAAAAAAAATTACCCGGTTTTTGGGATTCTCTGTGGAGTGGTTTCTTCTATAAGTCTATTGTTTGTTCATGTACTTTTCTGTACGGTGGAGTACCCAGTACTTCCTCTACCTTTGATTTCGTTCTTCCACTATCATGGTGTGTGGATAATCTTGCTGTCGTGGTTCACGACCACTCCGACACCTCGTCATTCATAAGAGTGAATAACGACCACCCTTACGTTTTACCATATCTGGGAAACCTTCTGTCAAACCACCAAAGAAGGTTTTGATATTTATTTCAAAACCCTGAAGGGAATTCTTAGGAGGAACGTTACGTCCCCTGTACCCAAGGTAGGGACCACCCTCTTGATTCTAGAGTGCACCTAACTTCGTTCATTCGGGTGCCTGACGTTGATTCTGGAGGACGTCCAGAATCATTGACAATTTTCTTTTTGTTGTTGACAGTTTGGGCCCAGATGGCGTAACATCTGTCTGCGAAATGGTAGACTCGGTGGTCCCTTCAAGACCGTAACCATATTCTTATCTGTTTATCTAGTTGCCTTATCTTAAATCTCAGGGTTTTGTTTAGAAGTGTAAATCTCAGGTAGACAAAACCTTCCACGGTTCTGTTAAGTTACTTTTTCTCATCAAAAAGTTGTTTTAGCACGACCCTGACCTATAGGTGTTTGTTTTCTTACTTTGACATAAGAAAGAAGTATGGTATATGTTTTAATTGAGTTTTACCTAGGGACTGGATTTTATACTCTCGTTTTGATGTTTTGAGAATGTTCTTTTCTATTCATTTAGAAATATTGGAATCTAAGCTGTTTCGGATGATTCGATATTGTGTGTCTCTTGTTTTTTTAATTAACTTGAAGTAGTTTTAAAGTTTGAAAACACGAAGTGTCTTATGGTAGTTCTTTCGTATTTCTGTTGGGGGTTTTATTTTATAAACGTTTAGAATATAGACTATTCCTTAAACGTAGATCTGATAATTCTTTGAATGTTGAGTTGTTAATTTTATGTTGGGTTAAAATTTTACGTGTTTTCAAGGTTCATTTGTAAAAAGGGGGGTTCTTTTATACGTTTATCGGTTATTCGTGTACTCTTCTATGAGTCTCCGTCTTAGTTCTACCACGTTATCCTACACCTTCAGAGAAGGAGGGTGTTTACGTAGTTTTATGTAGATTATGGATGAGTTGTCACTGGATTGAGTTTGTGGGTGTTGACATTCTTTCTAGAGGTGTATTGGTCCATCCTCCTTTCCTCCCCTCTCTTTCCTTAGTCCTGTGTTGGATACGGGGACCCTCCTCTGACACTTTCTGCTTTCTAAGGGCGTCGGACCCTTCCGGGAAGCGGTCACCCCACTGGTCAGTCCTGTCTTTTCCTCAAAGTCTCCGAGTCACTTTGTCCGTCAAACGTCGTGTCTTGTCTCGTTCTGGACGTATCCACCAGACACGGTGGAGGGGCGTGAGAGGTCTGACTCTAAGAGCAACCGATCACGTACACCCGTGACCTACGACCTACGCCTTTGAGACCGAAGTCGTCTGTTTGTGCCCCTCTTCTGGCCCTACCCGACGTACCTCTGTCGACCTTCCCCGACCTCGGAACGAGAACCAAGTGTCACCCGAACTGTGACGGTGACTTTAGAGTAACAACCCTGAACGGACCACCAGGTCTCCAATTCTGAAATGGAAAGTTACGTCCCCCATGTCCAAACAAACTAGGGACCAGTCCATTGATTCTAGGGTACACGAAAGGTCGGTTTTTTGATTTTGTATTTTGTCTTCATTATAACCTGTTTAAGTTATCTGAAAATTTTATTAGGTGTGGTTTTTTTTTTTTTCCTTTGTTTGATTTTTCTTCCCGAAGGACCACCATTTCTTAGGTGGGCGGTTACGTCCGACTAGGTCCTTCTAGGGTGTACGACGTCTTGTTGACTCGGGTACACGGTGTTGATAACTCGGACACCGAGGTCACGGACCCTAGGTGTCGATGACTTCGGACGCGAGAGATCGCGGGTACGAGGTGTTACTCTCTTTCGCGGTGTTACTCTTCGGGAACGTGGTGTTGATCTCTCATCGGGGTCGAGAGACGTTGATCTCTTTGAGTTACACGTCGTTGTTTCTGGGTCGTGTCAGTTTTTATTTAAAAATTTTTAGTTCTCATAAGGGAACTTTATTGTTTTATATGGGGTTACTAGGGAAGAGGTCTCTTGGGGTACTTGTCATACTTTTCCGTTTTACTATCCTATGACTTTCTCCTTGAGGAGTCCAGTAATCCACGGGTTATACGATGACCTCTAGTCACCTCTTTATTGAGGTCTTTCTTACTTCCCTACCTCGGTTTCGTTTTTGTTATGGGTTGACACCTACACTGACCACTATCTTCGTTCTAGGCTACGATATTTCTCGTTATGACGTATCCCTGTACCTTACAGTTCAGGTACTTAGTTCTGTTTAACCTTCACCAGTTTGTTCTCTACCGTTCTCACTTGCAGCTATAAGATCCTTAGTCGTTTGATTTTACTTGACCTTACCCACTTAAATTGAGTCTACTGGTAATATAGATGATGACACCCGTCCTTAGGGAATCTTCTTTACCTCATCGGTAGTACCAGTTGTTTTCTCAGGTTTTACGTCATGAACCTACGTTAGAGTTTTTGCTGTCTTACTAGAGACAAGCAGAGGTTCCGTTTGGTAAGTTATAGTGTCAATAGGTTCAGATACGGGGTTGGTCGTTGCGACTTCTTCGACTTCAACTTGTCAAGATACTTCTGGACGTTCTGGAAAATCTTGATTGTGGGTTTTTTCTACAGGAAAAGTAATATCCCCTGACCTTACGTGTTCATCTTTCAGTTCTTTGTGGACCTAATTGTCCGTTTAAACCGGAACCTTACGTCTTACTTCGTCCCGTTTCTGATTATCTCAAAACGGTTCTTTTACGTGACCAGTATCGTTTGTCGGAGAAGGTTGTTGTGTTCTCTTCTGAGATGTGTACCTGTAGTGGTCTACCAGTTATGGTTTTAGTCTAACTAATATAAGATACGTCGGTTTCTACCTCTTCGAGATATGTCAGTTGTTTTTGTTCTGGTCCTCGACTGACACCGAGCCTAGTACTTGAGAAATAATGGTTTAAGTCTGAATTTAACTTCTTTCATCCCTTTTGGTGATCTGGTAAGTCGATACTGGATTTAGTTTAGGGAATACTAATATGTCACCTTCACTCTTTATCTAAATTCCCTGATCTAGACTATCTGTCTCACGGACTACTTGATACCTGCCTCCAAGCACTGTAACATGTCCTCTGTCCCTAATTCTGGTAGGGGTACCTTTTCTTTACGTTTTTTCGTTTTACCGACAGACCCCTCCGGAATGTTTATCGACACTTTCTTCTCTCCACTTTTCGTTTCCTCTTTTCCTTTCTATATTCGTAGACTTACGTCTCAAGGTTTCTTATCGTTCTCTATTCGGAAGAAGTCACTAGTTACGTTTCTTTATCTCCTTTTGTTATCTTACCCTTTCTGATCTCTAGAGAAGTTTTTTTAATCTCTATGGTTCCCTTGTAAAGTACGTTTCTACCCGAGCTATTTCCTGTCTTTACCATACCTGGATTGTCTTTGTCTTCTATAATTCTTCTCCACCGTTCTGATGTACCTTCTTGACATGTTTTTTCTAGAAGTACTGGTTCTATTAGTACTACTACACTAGTGATTAGATCTCGGCCTGTAGACCCTTACACTTCAGTTCACCCGGAATCTTTCGTAGTGATGTTTGTTTCGATGACCTCCACTACCTTAAGGTCAACTCGACAAAGTTTACGACTTTCTACTACGACACTTTCACGACGTGAGTTATACGGTCGTTNACCGGTGTCCTGACCTTTTCCAGTCAAAAGTAAGGTTAGGGTTTCTTTCCGTTACGGTTTCTTACGAGTTTGATGGTGTGTTAACGTGAGTAGAGTGTACGATCATTTCATTACGAGTTTTAAGAGGTTCGGTCTGAAGTCGTTATACACTTGGTACTTGAGGGACTACAAGTTCGACCAAAATCTTTTCCGTCTCCTTGGTCTCTAGTTTAACGGTTGTAGACGACCTAGTACCTTTTTCGTTCTCTCAAGGTCTTTTTGTGGATAAAGACGAAATAACTGATACGGTTTCGGAAACTGACACACCTAGTGTTCTTTGACACCTTTTAGAACTTTCTCTACCCTTATGGTCTGGTGGATTGGACGGAGAACTCTTTAAACATACGTCCAGTCCTTCGTTGTCAATCTTGACCTGTACCTTGTTGTCTGACCAAGGTTTATCTTTTCCTCATGCTCTTCCGACATATAACAGTGGGACGAATAAATTGAAGACACGTCTCATGTAGTACTCTTTACGACCTGACCTTCTTTGTGTTCGACCTTAGTTCTAACGGTCCTCTTTATAGTTAGTGGAGTCTATACGTCTACTGTGGTGGGAATACCGTCTTTCACTTCTCCTCGATTTTTCGGAGAACTACTTTCACTTTCTCCTCTCGCTTCTTCAACCGAAGTTCGAGTTGTAAATCTTTTACTTCTAGTACCGTAGGCCAGGGTAGTGAAGTACCCTTTATCTACCCCTTTGTCACCTTTGTCACAGTCTGAAAAAAACCCCCCCGAGGTTTTAGTGACGTCTACCACTCAGGTCGGTACTTTAATTTTCTACGAATGAGGAACCTTCTTTTCAATACTGGTTGGGTCTATCATATAAGTTTTCGTCTCTGTAATGAAACGGCTGATTCCAGGCAGATCAGTTCCGATACCAAAAAGGGTACACGTATCTTCGGTTATGATACCGTGACCGAAAACTCCTTTCTTGTTCGGAATAACGTTGTACTTGGACGTTCCTCTGTCCTTTGGATCGAGTTTAGACAAAGGGTTTAGACCCTAAGTCAGTTTGAAAATACTCAACCCCCTCTTACATAATCATACGTCTTTACGACCACCCTGTCCAAAGTTTACCTCCCGAAACCTTGAACCGTAAATACCCTTCTATACCCTCCTCCGAAACCGTCACCTAGAAGACCCGTTACCTTTAAAGTAAAGACTTTCCCAAGATCGTAAGTTCAAGGTCAGTACAGAGGTATCAAATGAAGACCCCAAACCCCCCGTAGTGTGAGAGAAATATTAAGGGGTACGGATCCCGGAGTGGACGACCTCTTCCGTTACCGTTGGGTGAGACCATGAAAACGGACCTTTTAGGGTACCTGTCTCCTCGGACCATCCGACATCAGGTACCCCAGCGATCCTCAGCCCGTGTTGACTCACTGAAGTGAAAGTTGAAAAGTGAAAGTACGTAACCTCTTCCTTTACCGTTGGGTGAGGCCACAAGAACGGACCTCTTAGGGTCCCTACCCTCTCGGACCACCCGACGGCAGATACCCCAGCGTGTCTCAGCCTGTGCTGACTTCGCTGAACCGTCGTCGTCGTCGTCGTCCCGGAGTGGGTTGTGTTCCCCCAACCCCCCTTGAAATCAAGGCTCACAGTAAATTCCAGTTTGACAAGAGAAGACGCGTACTGAATACCAAAACGAGACAACAGAATAATAACTGTCTCATGCTGAACAAAGTCGAGAAGGATGTCAACGTTGTTGTCCCTACTTGGAACTTTTGTAACACGATTCATTTTCTTCCGTTAGTGTTTTTTTTGTGTATAATATACTAAGATAAATATACTTTACAGGTTTTATTCACTTAGATGTCTCCATCTTTCATCTAATCACGTACGGATCCTGACCCCCAAACCTTTTTTATCCCTCACTGACTATTCCAAAGAAGCCCCCCAACTACTTTTCCAAGATTTAACTGACACCACTACCAACACGTTGACAATTATATACTTTTTTTGATAGTTTGACTTGTGAAACTTCCCTACTTTACGTACCTTACCCTTAAAATACAGTTATTTCGACAATAGAAAGTTTATTTCTAACGTATGACATACTAAGGTAAATATATTGTAAGAGGTAGATCTCTACCTCTTGTCTAGTCATCAAAGGTCCTTCCCCTCCCCCTCCCCACCCACATTTATGTTTTTCCGTCGCCCTCCCTCAAGAAAAAGTCGTTATCTCGTCAAGACATAGAACTGACACCACCACTACTGTTTAAAGGTCTCCGTTAGTTCGACGTACCTATGTGTATGTGTCTTTACTTATGTCACAAAGAAAAAAAAAAAAAAGTTCACCAATTTTGACTCACTCCGAACATCAGATCTTCTCATTACATGGTTAAAAGACCGAAACTATGACATGACGTGGGTATATTCTACAGTGATGGACCCCCTTTATCCACTCTCCATATCCTTCGAACAACCTAAGCAAAACATCAAAAGATGTTCGAATATTGATAAAGTCCTATTTTTGAATTCTATTTTAATATAAACAGGTTTTAACCTTATAAAAGAGGGTACCTTACTAAAGAGACAATGGTCTCAAAAATTTTTCGGAACCATAGTAATTTTAAGATGTTTATTATTTACGATCTTATCGTGTCCCTTGAGATGTGTTATGAGGTATTACCGGATTTACCCTTTTCTTAGAAATTCTTTCACCTATATACATATACACCCGAAGGGTCTACCGTGATCACTATTTCTCGGACGGACGGTTACGTCCTCTGTATCCTCTGTACTCAAACTAGGGACCCAGTCCTTCTAGGGAACCTCCTCCCGGGCCGATTGTGTAAGGTTACGAGAACGGACTTCTTAGGGTACCTGTCTCTTCGTACCACCCGATGTCAGGTACCCCAACACTGAATCGTACGTACATGTGTACATATACATGTATACATATACATGTGTACATATACATGTGAACTTTGATTGTCGTACCATTTAGTTGATATGAGGTTAAAATTTTAAATTTATTATTATTATTTATGACTTCTCCGACACCGATAGTCCCTTTGAAGGATGTCACAACTAATCTTATATTTGACTACGTCGGTGACACTTTTTGTCATACCTCGAAGGAATTCGTTGATTTTTATCTCAACGGTATTACTAGGTAGTTAGGGTGAGGATCCGTACATAGGTCTATTTTGAGATTTAAGTTTTTCTATGCACGTGAGGTTACAAGTGTCGTCGTGATAAGTGTCATCGGTTCTGTACCTCTGATAGTATGATACACTTCAGTCTGTTTTTGTTTATGGTATACTATAGTGAAAATACGCCTTAGATTTTACAATATGTTTACTTGAATAAATAGCCCGAAAGGTCCACCGAGTCACCCAATTCTTAGACGGACGTTACGTCCTCTGGACCCAATCCTTCTAGGGGACCTCCTCCCGTACCGTTGGGTGAGGTCATAATAACGGACCTCTTAGGGTACCTGTCTCCTCGGACCGTCGGACGTCAGGTACCGTAGTGTTCCTTAGCCTGTGATGGCTTCGCTGACTCGTATGTATGTGCGTGTTTGAATAAATATTTTGTTTTGGTCTGAGTGTCTGTATCTTTTGTTTCAATGTTTTCACAAAGGGGAGAAACCTCCCACCCCCTCCCTATTTAATTCTAAGTGTCTATCTCTGATGGAATGTATATTTTATCTATTGGTTTTCCAGAGTGACATCTCGTGTCTTTTGATATACAGGATACTATTTGGTATTACCTTTGTTTATATAAGAAACGACTTGTAATCGTTGATTGTGTCGTAACATTTAGTTGATACGAAGTCATTTTTTATTCTATTTTTATTTATTTAAAAAATTTCAAACCCACTTAGATATAGACCTTATGATTTTTAACATCTCCCGACCGTTAACTTTTCTAAAAAGATGCCGTTTATGGTCTAGGTCGACAATGTGTTCGGTCGGGACAGGGATGAATGTCAAAATCCGGACTCTTACTCCAGACCTTGCACCTCCGAGAGTCTTTACGGACCTACCCGGTCCGATGGGAGACCAAGGTCCACTGGGTTTCGAGAAATAGAGGGTTCCGACTGAACTGTTTGAGACAAGAGAGACCCGTTTGGGTCGAGGTCACATTTGTTACTTCGACTCCGAGACAGACCTTTTAGAAAATGATTCTATTTTTCGTTGAAGGACGAGGTCCTCGATAAACTTCTATCTCTGACTTAGAATGAGGGAGATCTTAAGGGACACGGGTCCAGGAGTGGGTTGTGTTCCCTTACCGATCGTCTCCTCGCACAGAATGTATAGTGAGGGTCAGGGACACCCAGAGTTGAGACCGTCGCGTAGTCTCGAAAATCTTTATACCGTCTGGGTCAAAATATGATTTTCATCAATTTAGTCAAACCTCACAAGAAAAAGTGAAAACGAAAAGAAAAAATATCGTAGGAGTTACAGTAAGAATGTAGTCCGACCTACTACTCAAAGAAAAAACCCCCGCCCCCCACCCCCCCCCAATGTACAAATAAAACTAATGTAAAATAACACACTTACTGAGTTTTCACAAGTAAGGAAGGTTTCATTCATCGAAATCATCTAAAGGACATCATACAATTCACTCAAATAATATGATATAATTCGTACAAACTATTAAAAATAAAGACCTACTACTCAAAGACTCCCTATAAAGAACGTGACCAAGAGTCCCCTCCCACTGTCGACAGTAAGGATTCCTCCTAAGTCAATTTATACTACAGTTGGTCTGTAGTCGAACCTCTGAGTAGATTCGAAGGTGTTTGAATAACGTAGACAAAATTGTATTCACAATCAACGAGTTAATACAAGCTGAGAAACACTGGGGTACTTCGGACAGTCCAAGGAGACGGGTACCTTAGGAGGTCCGTTCTTATGAACTCATCAACGGTAAAGGAAGAGGTCCCCTAGAAGGGGTGGGTCCCTAACTTGGACCCAGAGGACGTAACGTCCACCTAAGAAGTGGTAGACTCGGTGTATCATTTGTATTCGGTTTTCGTGACTTTCGACAAGTCACATTTGTTTCGGATTAAGGATGGGTCGAGGGGTTTCCGGTGGTAAACCAAAAACGTAAAACAACAACAACAAAAAAAAAAAAAACCGGTACGACGTAGCGTATATCCTAGAAGTAAGGTTGGTCCTTAGTTTGGGTACGGGGACCGTCACCTTCGTACCTCAGAATTGGTGACCTGACGGTCTTTTTAGGACTCCGGTGATAAACATAGTCGAATAAAAAGGAGGGTTTGTGAGAGACGTTATTGTGTGTATGTATATGAGTACCTCTCTACGTAAAATCTTCTGTGTCTGGGAATACCCGAAATTACACGAACATTTTCGAAGACCCCTCTTTCTTTGTAAACCTATACGACGTGGGATGGATGACGTGTGTACGTACGTAGATGACGTATCATATATAATTTTAAAGACTCACAGGTGTCGTAACAAAAAAAACTAGACAGAGGAACTCATTACTCTTACTTTTGGTTTTATTTGACCCGAATTAGTTTGTTTTCGAAAACGTCTCGTTTCCTTTGGTATTTGTTTTGTTTTGCTTTTCTAGAGGGTGTCTTACCGCTTTTCATAAACGTCTACTATACTGGTTCTTCCATAATTACCGCGTTTCCGTGTACTTTTCTACGAGTCATAGTGATTAATAATCTCTTTATGTTTAGTTTTGATATTACTTCATGGTGGAGTGTGGTCAGTCTTACCGGTAGTTATTCACCATGACCTGTCGATGTATGTTTTCTTATTTTAAACTTGTGACGGATTATGGTATGTGTTTTTATTTGAGTTTTACCTAATTTCTCGATTTACATTCTAACCTGTAATATTTTGAGAATCTCCTTTTGTGTCCGTCTTGTGAGTTGTATTTAACGTCGTTCTAGAAAAAACTAGGTAGAGGATCTCATTACTTTTATTTTTGTTTTTGATTGTTTACTCTGGATTAATTTGAATTTTCGAAAACGTGTCACTTCCTTTGGTATTTGTTTTACTTTTCTGTTGGGAGCCTTACCCTCTTTTATAAACGTTTACTTCGTTGGGTGTTCTCTAATTAGAGGTTTTATATGTTTGTCGAGTACTTCGAGTTACAATTGTTTTTGGGGTTGGTGGGTTATTTTTTTTACCCGTCTTCTATATCTGTAAAAAGGTTTCTTCTGTATGTCCACCGGTTTTTCGTGTACTTTTCTACAAGTTGTAATGATTAGTAATTACTTTAGTTTTGACGTTACTCCATAGTGGAGTGTGACCAGTCTTACCGGTAGTAGTTTGTTTTAGATGTTTGTCTAGGACCTTTCCGACTCCTCTTTTCCTTTGGGAAGATGTGACAACCACCCTTACATTTAACCACGTCGGTGATACTTTTTGTCATACTCCAACGGATTTTTTGATTTTTATCTCACCTTATACTAGGTCGTTTGGATGAGGATCCGTATATAGGTCTTTTCTACTTTTGAGATTACACTTTTCTATGGACGTGGGGTTGCAAGTATCGTCGTGATAAGGTATATTAGTGGTTCTGTACTTTCGTTGGATTTGCAGGTCGTTACTTACCTATTTCTTCTACGCCATATGTGTGTGTGTTACCTTATGACGAGTCGATGTTTTTTCTTTATCATGGTAAACGTCGTTGTGCCCACCTGGGTCTCTAATAATATGATTCACTTCATTCAGTCTGTCTCTTTCCGTCTATGATACACTATAGTGATTATACACCTTAGATTTTTTCACTATGTTTACTCGAATAAATGTCCTGTCTTTGTTTGAGTGTCTGTGTCTTTTGTTTGAAAACCAATGGTTTCTCCTTTCTCCTTCCCCTTTATTTAATTCTCTAATTGTGTATGATACATATTTTATTTGTTGTTCCTGGATCACATATCGTGTCCCTTGATATGAGTAATAAAACATTACTGGATATTACTCTTTTGGAATTTTTCTTATGACCTCACCCAATGGTAACGGATGAGGTGAATTTTTCTTATATATACATATAAATCCACCTAGTAAAATGATATGTCAACTTTGATTATGTAACTTTTAATTGACATGAGTTAATTTTTTTTTTATTGGTCAAGACAAAGAGTGTCAAAAACTTGAATCTTGAAAGGAAAATCCCCTTTAAGAAGTTCTGAAGATCACGGCCGTAAAAGCCCGTGTGGTACATCTACTTATGACTGTATCTACCCGGACAGTATCGACTATTTAATCACTTGTGCAGAAGTAAGGACCTGTAGGGGCCAGGGAACACTCGGAAAAGGAGAAGCCCAGGGTCGATGTTGTAAGACCCGAGTATCAGGGTCTCTTACCCCCACCCCGGGTCAACATGTCACTGTCTTTTCATGTTTTCTGTGTTTTCACTGTGTTTTTTAGATCTAAAGACTGAAAACTCGATGTAGTTTCGTCGTCGACTCCACATTTCAGATCTTAACGTCAAGATTACGGAGACCATTAAGTTTGAGGAACTCCTGATCTTGGAACTGAATAAGCAATGACATAGGGGTCAGGAACCTTGTTTCGGACCGCGTTTCTACTGGGAATTATGTGTGATTTGTTTCCTTTCCTCCTCCTAAATCGAGGAAAATCCTTGGGAGGGGTCTAATTCGACTTGGTCCAAGATATCAGTAAACTCCTTTACCATGGAACCGGAAAACCCAGGTTTTCTATGGTGAGGGGGTAGAGACGGGGTGTCTGTGTGTTTATCATTTATCTACGTGCGGTACATCCTTACAGGTCGGACCGGAGAGACCGATGTATGGGTGTAAAAAGTGACAGGCGACCGGTACAGATCGTCCTGTTTCACCTGTGTCGACCGTAAGGAGAGGGATGTTGAACCGAGATTGATCGGGAGGGAAAGGGAGTCCATGTGGAATCAGACAACAAATGGTCCTACCGTGAAGGGAGGAGACTGTAAGGGTAAGTACTTTTCCCGGGGAGAGGGTAGCGATGGACTTGGGGTGAGTCGAAAAGGTCCGTCTTAGTTTTGTGTCGCTATCTAAGGTGGGAGGTCATGGGATACCGGTGTGACGATCGCATTTGCCCGTCGCGACTCTTGACTTAAGTCCTCCTCGTAGACTCCCCTCACTTAAACCCTTGACGTACTCTCCTCCACGAACACCTTGTAGATCCTCCTCTCCTTCGACGCGTAGAGTCTGAATGAGGAACGGTCCATGGTAAAAAGGTTTGAGGACTGATCACCGAGACCGCAGACGGAGACGAGCGGACGGATCTATGGTAGCTGCAGAGCCCTAAGGGCGATTGAGTAACCAGCTATAAAGGAGACGGGCACGCACCCTTCTTCCCTCTCGGCACCAGGCAACTCTAGAGCTTCCGACAAAGGGACCACTGACATTCGACCGACGTGCGCTCCGCGGGTGCACCCGGAGGGGGTCGGGCGAGATCCTCTACCCTAGAGGAACCCGTCTCTGACGAGGTAGACAGCACGGACTTTTGGCCTTTGGCCTAGGTGGGACGAGGGATCACGTAGGCGTCGTGGTCGCGTCTTTCCTCCGTGAGTCGGAGGAAGCCGTGATCTCAGACACCGGTGATCGAAACAGAAAACGTAGTACCGGAACCTAATCAGAGAGGAGTTTAGTCTCTCTTCTATAATAGTCTCTACTAGGTCTTCGTCAAAGCCGAAGTCTTAGTCTCCTTACTCGCCAAGTAGGTCCTCGGACCTAAAGACTGGACCGGAACATAGGATGGAGTCAAAGGAGTAGACATTTTATACTCATAACTCTGAACCTTGTACCCTCTTCCCTACCTCCCAGTAATCTCGGGGAAGGTCGGACAGAAGATTCGGACCCTAGAGAAAGTTACGGGTCAACAGAAACTCCCAAAGTCTACTTCCCTGACTTAGTCTTGAATCCAGTAAAGGTCACGAACATTACTTGTTCTTCGACTCACTGGAAAGTCAGATGTTTACTCCTTTGACTCCGAGACTTTCCAGTGAGTCTGAGTCTGACTCCTGACACTTGGGGAGAAGGTACCACACACGGATATTAATCCTTTTTTGCACAGCTCATTCACGGTTCATGTGCCATGAATTAAAAATTTTTTTAGTGATATCACATAAATTAAAAATTATTTCTTTTATATAAGAATAATTCACATAAGTCACAACACAGGGATTCGAATAAGACAAGTAAGAAAAAGGGGAAACAGATCAGACCGAAGAGGTCAAGAAGAGGGCGTAGGGAGGGGGTAAAGACATTAAGGGTCTCTGAGTCGAATAAAGAGAGAGTAGACCCAGTGGAGTGTCAGGGGAGGAACTCTAGACATAAGGTCGGAGGACATCTCGACTTATTTTGGGATACAGAAAAAAATAAAAAAAAAATTAGTAAACCGGTGTGTCGTTCCGTATACCCTAGAATCAAGGGTAGGTCTCTTCCTTTGAGGTGGAGGACGTAACCGTCATACCTTAGAATTGGTGACCTGTCGATCCCTTCAGGGATTTGGGATAGAGAGAAGAACAGAAGTGATACGAGTTCCGTTCCGGTGTGTTGAAATGATATAATCCCTAAAACATCATAAATGATATTCCCGAAGGGTGACCGAGTCACGATTTCTTAGACGGACGTTACGTTCTCTGGACTCAAGATAGGGACCCAACCCTTCTAGGGGACCCCTTCCTTTACCGTTGAGGTCATAAGAATGAACCCTTTAGGGTACCTGTCTCCTTGTACCACCCGATGTCAGGTAAGTCAGTATTTTCTCTGTACTAAATCACTGATTTATTGTAAATGATATCCTTATGTTAACCCCTGTTCTTTTTTTCCTTAACCCTGTTAATGTTTCGAGTCCTTTTACTATGGTTCTCCTTTGTACTGAGGAGACGGTCCGTAGGGTGACCCATGACCGGATCCGAGTGAAGAGTCGAGTGTACGGTAGAGATGTCTAGCACGGACTTAGAGACATGGGTCGAGTCGAGAGAGGACTGGACACCGGAGTTGACACATGACACTTCACAGAAGTAAGAAAGTGAGTTCTTATACACAGAGAGAGGTGAAGAGACCCATTCAGAATCCTCCTTATTTGGTCACTTTCAGGTCAGGGGCGAAGACTAGATCGTCGGACCTCTCCCTACTTGATCCGTCCTTGGTTAGATGGAGACGTTTGTCCTTTTTCCTACGATACATTCTCTTGGTTCAGGGAACTTTATATGTAAAACAACTAAGACTACTACGAAATTGGTGACCTGAGACAAAGGATGGAATCAACAAAAATAAGTCAACGATTCAACACAGGTTGAGAGTCGGTGGGGTACCTGACTTCGTGTTGTCCGAGGGGACAGGAAGTGAGAGAGGGTCTTAAAAGAGTCTAAGTACAGGTAACTCAACCACCACGATCGATTGGTAGAGTAGGAGACGACGGAGGAAGGGTAAAACGAAAGTTAGAAAGGGTCGTAGTCAGAAAAGGTCACACAGTCGAGAAGTATAGTCCACCGATTTCATAATCTCGAAGTCGTAGTTGACTTTCATCTGGGGTCTCGTTACTTCGGCACCAGGTTCTCCCCAGGTACACCTTGTCTCTTTAGAGAGGAACACGACACAAGTGGAAGGAGTGAGAAGATCAATTAAATGTTGAGGACCTTTGGTTTCGAGTGTTTTGGAAAGTACTTTCCCGGTGTCAAATGTAGTAGTGTAGAGAGTACCTAGAGAGAGAGGAGTTTTATATGGAACTTCCAAAACGTATTCGAGAAGGGAGACGGATCTGAGATGAGACGAGGAATAAGGTCGAGACGGTGGATGTAAAAGTGGTCCGATAAACGACAAAGGGTAGGAAGACTAGAGTCGAATCTGTAGTGAAGGAGATCCTTCCGAAGGACTTGAATGACGAATAGACAGAAGGGGTTATAGTTCGTATTATGGACCGTATCTTATCTACGAGATATTTATGAACAATTTAAATTTTTTACCACCCCGTCCCATGAAGGGACCACTAGCTCATCGATGGAGCGAGGGTTACGTCCCCCAGACCCAAGTCAGGATCAGTCCTTTGATCTAGGGCGTAGCAAGTTGATTCTCAATTGTACGGTGTTGCTTCTATTTTCTAGGACTCTCGACGTTGATTCTGGACCACGTCGGTTTATTTAATAACAAAAAACATTTACTTCTTAAGGGATCACCAAGTCACTAATCCTGAGTCACGAAAGTGACGATACTTGGACCTGAACTAGGGACCAACCCCTTGATTTTAGGACGTTCGGTATGTCACGTCCTGTTTTTTAATTTTGTTAATTTACCAGTTAGACACTGACAAGAAAGACTATTACTGATAGGCCATCTGTCACAATAGAAACTAAAACAGAGAGGATCAAACTTCCTTATTACGTATGGTATACAAATAATATGTACAAATAATATCTTAAAAATAGAAATACAAGAGACATTGTTCTTTTACCCTTAGGTCGGGTAAAGTTTCAAAACATGAAAAATATTTGTTTAATCTTTTTTTCCCTCCGGTCTATTGTCGGGACACAACCCAAATGGTTGTCAAGTCAAACTTCTGACAAAGGTGTCTCTAGACCGGAGGGGATAAGGTCACTGTTGGTTGTCAGTAAGAGTTGGTATCGAGTGGACCTTCAGAATTTTTTATGAGTAGGGGTCTTTAAGATACGTCAACCAGATCCCACACCGGACCCGTTGTCTAAGAACCTTCAAGGAGTCCGCTAAGGTTACACGTCGATTTCAACTCTTAGGGACAGTCTAACTTCGTCTCGTAGTAGTAACAAGGGAGGACCGTCTGAACATTCTTGTCGGGACGACCCTGTTACCTCACCCAAAGGTAAACCCACTGTGTAATGACCATGACCGTTAGACTGACCGTCACTCGTCACGGTCGTTAGAGTCGTTATTGTCAAGATCTGTCGATGTCCATTGGATCCTAGTGGTTGGAGTTATCCACCGTCTTTTGGTCGAGACCAGAGTAGTGGTTCTCCGAATCTTTCCCTCTGACTAGAAATCAGTCTGATGTTTTCGTCGACTTTCTCGACTTATTTCTGTTTCGTCTTATTCCTCCGAACACAATGGGTCCAAAAATGTTTACAGCTAGAGTCAAGGAAGTAGAAATTTTACAACTATTTTTATGACGGGTACTGAAGAGACTACCATGTCACCTATTCTTGGGGACGGATGATTACGTCCCCTGTACCTAAGTTAGAGACCAGACCCTTCTAAGGTGTTCGGTTCCTCGTTGATTCGGGTACACGGTGTCGGTGACTCGGACTCGAGATCTCGGACGTCCAGTGTTGAGGACTCGGACGCGTAGTGTCGATGATTTCGGACGTGTGAGATCCCGGACGTTTGATGTTGGCGACTTCGGACACGAGGATCTCGGACACAAGGTGTTGTTTTCTTCGGTGGTGTTGCTCTTCGAGCATGTGGTGTTTCTCTCTCATCGGGGATGAATGATGTGGAACTCTTTCGGGAACACATAGTCACTTCTGGGTCACTTTGTTTGTTTGTGTTTATGATAGAGAGAATATTGGGAAAGTCTGAAGTCTGTTATGATGTTTCGATGTCATTAGTTTTGTCGTACCATGACCTTGTTCTTGTCTGTATACCGGGTTACTTTATCCTATCTAGTGGTTCTTTATTTTAGGTGTGTAGATACAGTTAATCAAAAACTGTTTCCTTCGTTCTTATATAATTATGTTACCTCTTTTCTGTCAGAGAAGTCATTCGCCACGACCCTTTCAGCCTGTCAGTGTTCGTTTAGTCACTTCAATCTTGTGTCGGAGTGTGGTATGTGTTTTTGTTATAGTTTTACCAAATTTTTGAATATACATTCTGGACTGTGGTATTTTGAGGATCTTCTCTTATATCTATTTGTAAGAGACTGTATTTAACATGGTTATAGATGTAAACAATCGGATAGTTCCGTTATATTTATTTTCGTTTTTGTTCGTTTACCCTGATTGATTTGGATATTCGAAAACGTATCGTTTCCTTTGGTATTTGTTTCACTTTTCTGTTGGATGTCTGTCCCTCTTTTATAAATGTTTACTGTGTTGTTTGTTCTCGAATTAAAGATTTTATACGTTTGTCGAGTGTGTTGAGTTATTGTCTTTCTGTTCGTTGGGTTAGTTTTTCGCCCGTCTTCTATACTTATCTATAAAGAGGTTTCTTCTTGTTATCCGTGCACTTTTCTACAAGTTGTAATGATTAATAAACTCTTCACATTTAGTTTTGATGTTACTGGAGTGTTACTAGTCTTACGGTAGTAGTTTTTCAGATGTTTATTATTTATAACCTCTTCCACACCTCTTTTCTTTTGGGAGGAGGTGACGACCACCCTTACATTTAACCACGTCGGTGGTACCTTTTGTCATATCTCCAAGGAGTTTTTTGATTTTTAACTTAACGGTATACAAGGTTGTTAGTGTAAGGATCCGTATGTATGTTGAGATTGGAATTGCCATTAAGTTTTTCTATGTACATGGGGTTGAAAGTCTGGTCGTGATAAATGTTATTGGTTCTGTACTGTACCTTTATTGGATTACAGGTGGTTGTCTACTTTCCTACTTCTTTACCATATTTCTGTATGTCACCTTATAATGAGTTGGTGTTTTATGTTACTTTATTACGGGAAACGTCGTTGCACCTACCTGTGTTTCTAATACTATAGTTATCATTCGTTTCATTCAGTCTCTGTTTATATACTATAGTGAATATGTACCTTAGATTTTATACTGTGTTTACTTTACGTTTCATCCTTCAGTTTTTTGTGGACCTCATTGTCCGTTTAAACCGGAACCTTACGCCTTACTTCGTCCCGTTTCTGATTATCTCAAAACGGTTCTTTTACGTGACCAGTATCGTTTGTGGGGGAAGGTTGTTGTGTTCTGTTCTGAGATGTGTACCTGTAGTGGTCTACCAGTTATGGTTTTAGTCTAACTAATATAAGATACGTCGGTTTCTACCTCTTCGTGATATGTCAGTTGTTTTTGTTCTGGTCCTCGACTGACACCGAGTCTAGTACTTGAGGAATAATGGTTTAAGTCTGAATTTAACTTCTTTCATCCCTTTTGGCGATCTGGTAAGTCCATACTGGATTTAGTTTAGGGAATACTAATATGTCACCTTCACTCTTTATCTAAATTCCCGGATCTAGACTATCTATCTCACGGACTACTTGACACCTTACTCCAAGCACTGTAACATGTCCTCTGTCCCTAGTTCTGGTAGGGGTACCTTTTCTTTACGTTTTTTCGTTTTACCGACAGACCCCTCCGGAATGTTTATCGACACTTTTCTTCTCTCCACTTTTCGTTTCCTCTTTTCCTTTCTATATTCGTAGACTTACGTCTCATGGTTTCTTCTTCGTTCTTCATCGTTTCTTATCGTTCTTCTCTATTCTTTCGGAAGAAGTCGCTAGTTACGTTTCTTTATCTCCTTTTGTTATCTTACCCTTTCTGATCTCTAGAGAAGTTCTTTTAATCTCTATGGTTCCCTTGTAAAGTACGTTTCTACCCGAGTTATTTCCTGTCTTTACCATACCTGGATTGTCTTTGTCTTCTATAATTCTTCTCCACCGTTCTGATGTACCTTCTTGACATGTTTTTTCTAGAAGTACTGGGTCTATTAGTACTACTACACTAGTGATTAGATGTCGGTCTGTAGAACCTTTCACTTCAGTTCACCCGGAATCTTTCGTAGTGATGTTTGTTTCGATCACCTCCACTATCTTAAGGTCAACTCGATAAAGTTTAGGACTTTCTACTACGACACTTTCACGACGTGAGTTATACGGTTGTTTAAACCTTTTGAGTCGTCACCGGTGTCCTGACCTTTTCCAGTCAAAAGTAAGGTTAGGGTTTCTTTCCGTTACGGTTTCTTACGAGTTTGATGGCGTGTTAACGTGAGTAGAGTGTACGATCATTTCATTACGAGTTTTAAGAGGTTCGGTCTGAAGTCGTTATACACTTGGCACTTGAGGGACTACAAGTTCGACCAAAATCTTTTCCGTCTCCTTGGTCTCTAGTTTAACGGTTGTAGACGACCTAGTACCTTTTTCGTTCTCTCAAGGTCTTTTTGTAGATAAAGACGAAATAACTGATACGGTTTCGGAAACTGACACACCTAGTGTTATTTGACATCTTTTAAGACTTTCTCTACCCTTATGGTCTGGTGAATTGGACGGAGAACTCTTTAGACATACGTCCAGTCCTTCGTTGACAATGTTGACCTGTACCTTGTTGTCTGAACAAGGTTTATCCTTTTCCTCATGCAGTTCCGACATATAACAGTGGGACGAATAAATTGAAGATAAGTCTCATGTAGTACTCTTTACGACCTGACCTTCTTTGTGTTCGATCTTAGTTCTAACGGTCCTCTTTATAGTCAGTGGAGTCTATACGTCTACTGTGGTGGGAATACCGTCTTTCACTTCTCCTTGATTTCTCGGAGAACTACTTTCACTTTCTCCTCTCACTTTTTCAATCGAATTTCGAGTTGTAAGTCTTTTGCTTCTAGTACCGTAGACCAGGGTAGTGAAGTACCCTTTATCTACCCCTTTGTCACCTTTGTCACAGTCTGAAATAAAAACCCCCCGAGGTTTTAGTGACGTCTACCACTCACGTCGGTACTTTAATTTTCTACGAATGAGGAACCTTCGTTTCAATACTGGTTGGATCTATCTATAAGTTTTCGTCTCTGTAATGAAACGGTTGATTCCAGGCAGATCAGTTCCGATACTAAAAAGGACACCAGTACATACCTACACCCTCAACCTGACACTTCTTCCGACTCGCGGCTTCTTAACTACGAAAACTTGACACCACAACCTCTTCTGAGAACTCTCAGGGAACCAGACGTTTCTCTAGGTTGGTCAGGTAAGACTTCTAGTCGGGACCCTAAAGAAACCTTCCTTAGTACGACTTTAACTTTGAGGTCATGAAACCGGTGGAGTACTCTTCTCGACTGAGTAACCTTTTCCGAGACTACGACCCTCCCTAACCCCCGTCCTCCTCTTCCCCTGCTGGCTCCAACTCTACCGACCTACTGTAGTACCTGAACCACCTACACTCAGACTCACTTGAGGCCCTCAACACTACCTGTCCCTCCGGACCTCACGACGCTAAGTACCCAGCGTTTCTCAGCCTGTGCTGACTCGCTGACTTGACTTGACTTGACTTGAATTAGTGTTTTGTCTTTATCTTAGTGTCTATATCTATTGACTAAACACCAACGGTTTCCTCCGTACCCTCTCCTTGCCTAACCTTTGAATCCTAATCATCTACGTGTACTAATACATATGTGTTTTATATTTGTTGTTCAGGATAACATATCGTGTCCCTTGATATAAGTCATAGACATGATTTAGTATTACCTTTTATTTATGATGGACGGAACAATCATCAATGTATCTTATTTGTTAAATTACATATACTTTACAATGATTTATTGATTTGACGTCATTTAGAAGTGACGATAACACCAAACCTTGTCACTCCTTTATCCTGTCACAAAGTCACCTATTCTATTCTAAAAAATGTACATAAAGAAGGGACTGGTTAGAAGAGTATACTTCTCCAAATGTCAAATGTAACAAAAATCAAGGATAATATTATTATTTTTTTAACATTACAACATGACAGAATCACATTTACTTGAAGTCGAAGTATTTAGTACATTAAAAGTACAGGATTGTACGAAGTACAAGACCGTTCGAAGACTAGTGACGTCAAAGGAGAAACCTTGTAGTCGTTCCGTAACCCCAAATATGTTTTAGAACGACACAACCCCTCGCGTTGAGTCATACGACCTAGGTACCTCACCCAAACCTTTCTTGGGTCCAAAGAGAGGTGGTTGGTTTACAACACGAATATAGAAGTCGGACCGGAAGAATAAATCGAATAACCTTTTTTCTGTGATTCCTCCGACTTTGAAACCCCGGTCCAGTCACCCCTTACCGTACAGGACAGACACACTCCAGTGATCCAATGGACAGGATTTCTCTCTATGTTACCACTTCCGTGGGTGGACGACAAGAGGTCCCTACGACTGGATGTGTTTAGTCTAGACACCATAGTGGTCTCGAGGAGGAGACGGAGAACACCACAACTGAGAAGTCTATACTTTACACCTTGTGTTCGCACCAGTGAGGTGAACGACTGTCTTAATTTGATCTTATGAGACGGGAGTTTCCCTTTAGGGTAAAGAGAGTACTTCTTTTTGCCGGACTCTTGACAGTTGTTAAGACTAATTTTCGATGACTGTGTCCCTTTTTTGTTTGAACTAGTCTCGTTCTCTCTGACATCTGATAAAAGATTAGGGGACCTTTTCATCCGTAGAAAACTTTACTAAAGAACATGGACGTTAGGTTTAAGACTTTAATTCAAGGACCCTGTATCGTTTTCGTCCCGTTACTGTTAATAACCAGTAAAACACACACAACGAGTTCCTATTTGCGAAATGTACATGCTTAGTAAATTTTAGGAGAATTAAGAATTAGGAATTTTTCATAGAGTAAAAAATAAACAGAACATTTATCATGACGTTACTTGTAACCCCAAGTCAAGTCAAGTCAAGTCAGTGAGTCAGTACAGGCTGAGAAACGTTGGGGTACTTAGTGTCGTGTGGTCCGGAGGGACAGGTAGTGGTTGAGGACCTCAAGTGAGTCTGAGTACAGGTAGCTAAGTTACTACGGTAGGTCGGTAGAGTAGGAGACAGCAGGGGAAGAGGAGGACGGGGGTTAGGGAGGGTCGTAGTCCCAGAAAAGGTCACTCAGTTGAGAAGCGTACTCCACCGGTTTCATGACCTCAAAGTCGAAATCGTAGTAAGGGAGGTTTCTTTAGGGTCCCGACTAGAGGAAGTCTTACCTGACCAACCTAGAGGAACGTCAGGTTCCCTGAGAGTTCTCAGAAGAGGTTGTGGTGTCAAGTTTTCGTAGTTAAGAAGCCGCGAGTCGAAAGAAGTGTCAGGTTGAGAGTGAAGGTATGTACTGGTGACCTTTTTGGTATCGGAACTGATCTGCCATGTTCCTTAGTGTGGGAACATGGGACTTAACCTTCACGTCTCAGAGTTTGTGACCTGAAAGTCCCTTAAGGGGTTTTTGTTTGAAAATCGAAATTCATACTGCGATCACATTTCTTAGGTAGACGGTTACGTCCTCTGTATTTTCTGTACCCAAGTCAGGGACCCACCCCTTCTAGGGGACCTCTTCCCGTACCAGTGGGTGAGGCAATAAGAATGGGCCTCTTAGGGTTCCTGTCTCCTCGGACCACCCGATGTCAGGTATCCCAGCGTTTCTCAGCCTGTGCTGATTTCGCTCAATTGTACGCGCACGTGTCCAGTACATATGTCTTTCGAGTGTCGGATGTCCACCTGTAGAACTGGCTCATAGTCTCCCTCGTGTGGACACATTTATAGTGGGTCTTGTTGTTTGTCTTTCGATACTCGGGGGTTGGGGAAAGTACGAAGGAGAGTTGGAAAGAACGAGAGTGGAAAGGTCTGTATTGGTAAGAAGATTTCAAATTGTAGTGTCTAACTAAAACTGAGAATTGTAATACATTTGCAAAAGAAAGTCACATGTATGTAAACACAGACTGAAGAGAGTGATACTAGAAACACTCGAATACAACAGTTCATATCGTCATTAAATAAAAGTGACTACATAAAAAAGTGAGATTATCACTTAAAAGCGTTTACTTAAGAGTACACGTCGGTAGTATAGTCTTCGTTTGAAACACGAAAGATAGTCAGTAACGAAAGGTCTTTCCCCTGGAGAGAGGGTAAAAGGGTTAAGAACCACATAGAAACGTACAATAAAAGTATCTCTACATGAAATCATAGTACACAAATTTTAGAATCCTTTTACTTACAATCGTAAAACTAAACCTATCACGTCCTGTGTGTCCAATTAAATTATAGAGTTAAAAGTCTTAAGAGGACACAAATAATTTTAGGTACAAAGAATTGTTTCGAAATATCAAAAGAAGTACAGTGAAAATGTGTGAATAAAAATATTTATTTTAAATAAGGAGTCATCAAATATGGGAAACCAGTGAAAACACTTACTCTAGAAGAAGGTCCCTCCAGAAAGTTACTGTAACATGTTTTCTTCATTTACTCATGGTAAGTCTTTAAGTCATAGAATGTCTTTAAGATGGGTAGAGGCCTGAAGGGACCGTCAGGTTAGCAGTAAAACAAGAAGGTAACGTCCCCCAGTGTTCAAGTTAGAGGCCAGGTCCCTGATTCTAGGGTGTACGACTCACTGGTTTTTTTCTTTTTCTTTACTCTCCTTAAGACGAACAGAGGAAACAAACATTTACTGATGAATCTTGTTGGTAAATCAACGAATCGTTGTACAGGGGAACCGAAAAATAAGGACCACCATGTTTCTGTTGTATCTTAAGACTTCTTGAGGGTTTGACGTACCACCACAACCTTCGAAAGGGTAGGGTCCTCAGTGACATCTTCAAAAGGTGAGTGCAACTACCCCTTCTTGTGGATTTCGGACCCACGAAAACGTCCATGAAAAATACACAGTCCATAATGATTCACACCTCTTCTGTCTATCTACTAGGACATCCTGTGGATATCTTGAAAGTCAAAGGATACCTCTCTCTCAGTCGGTCCATTGCCGTTCTTTAAAGGTCTTCCCCTGGGTGTTTCCCTTTCCGCGACTCCACCCTCCGTGTAAATCTCTTCCCTTTTCTTACGCCGACCGTATCACTCTCTTCCCACACAGGTCTCTGTTCAGTACTCACCCCTGCGTATCCGTCCTAACAGACGACTGTGTTACGAGAAGGGTGAGATCGACTAGCCTTCTCTGGGTTACTTACGTCGTTCGACCCCTGACTTTCCGTCCGCCGGGACCGACTTTCCACCACACCTAGGTCCCTATGGCTCAGAAATCGAGGTCCCGCCGGAGGAAGATCGACACCCTTACTCCACACGAACGGACTATTCAGCGAAGTCAGGACAGGCTGAGACCCGATATCGGGCGGTCCGAGGAGACAGGTACCCTAAGAGATCCGTTCTTATGACCTCACCTAGGAGGAGGTCCCCTAGAAAGGTTGGGTCCCTAGTTTGGGGGTAGGGAATGAAGAGGACGTGACCGTCAAGTCGGGTCACCGACTTGAGAGGGACCCGAGGTATAACTTGTCCTGTAGACCGTAACATCGAAGGATAAACTAAGACATTTTTTATAATGACCACTATTTAATGTATGTGTTACCTATCTGTTGTTCCAGAATGACATATCTGGTCCCTTGATATAAGTTACAAGACCCTATTTGGTATTACCTTTTCTTATATGTATAAATACATATATATGTATATGTTTATACCTGACATCGGGTGGTCCGAGGAGACAGATACCTTAAGAGGTCCGTTCTTTTCCTCTTAACGGTAAGGGAAGAGGTCCCCTAGAAGGGTTGGGTCCATACCTTGGGTCCAGAGGGTGTAACGTCCGTTTAAAAAATGGTAGACTCGGTGGTCCCTTCGGGTCTAATCCCCAGTTTGGGTACAGAGGACGCAACAGGTCACCCAAGTGACTCGGTGGTCTCTTCAGGATAGAATAAGAATTTAATGTAAATGTTATTCGTCGTTCAACCTTGTCACGTCGAAAACCAAGGAGAGGGACAATTCGTAAATTGGTAGACATTCACTCATGTACTCTTCGTCGAAGAAGTTTCCTGGAAAATCTTTATACCCTCACTGTAGTGAGAGGTTAAACTACGCCATTACTCCGAAGGGACTATCGAGTCAACCATTTGTTAGACGGACGTTACGTCCTCTGGGACCAAGTTAGGGACCCAGTCCTTCTGGGCGACCTCTTCCCTATCCGATCGGTAATGTCATAAGTACCCGAAGGAAACACTGAGTCAACCGTTTCTTAGACGGACGTTACGCCCTCTGGACCCAAACTAGGGACCCAACCCTTCTAGGGGACCTCTTCCCTTTCCGATGGGTGAGGTTATGAGACCGGACCTCTTAAGGTTCCTAACATATCGGGTACCCCAGTGTTTCTCAGCCTGTACTGACTCATTGAAACTGAAAGTGAAAAAAAGTTACTTTGTCCTCCCTTGGAAACTTTCTTACTGTATCGGTCTTCTGTGTTGTATTTGACTAGTCTTGGTTTGTCCCGGTTCTCCCACCTGCTCGACTGAAGGTGATCTGGAACTCGGAGCATATTTTAATAACATTGTGTCACGGTGTGATTTACTGTGGGGGGGGGTGAGTCACAGTACTGTCTAGACTTCGGTTGGTATTTCCCAGTTTCCACCCGTTACCGGGTCAAAGACCTTTAAGGGTACGGAAGGGATTTTCTCGACCTCATGAGGGGAAGTAATCGGATACTTTAATGGGTGGGGACATTTTTGACCGTCGGGACATGGGACCACGGTGAGAGTGGACTCACTGGTGTGACAGATACAAAGAGAGATTTATTTAGGTGAAGAATGGATAGTGAACAGAGAGTGACTTAAGAAAGACGGTACTCTGTAGTTCTTGGACTTGAAGTACTTCAGAACTCTCGTCCACACACTAGAGTCAATTTTAAGGGTTAGACTCAATGTGTCTAAGTCATTCGTTCATTTACCGAGACAGAACCTCCTCCGTCGGGTCATTCCCTCTCCCATAAAAACATGTGTATCTTAAGGAGACTAAGTGTGAGACACCACAGGATACAAAGACACTGTCTGTGGGTCCGTAAGGTTCGTGAGGGGAGGGTCTTTCAATAACACACTACGGTTTCTCTATTTCGTACCCTTTTACGAAAGATTGACGTCTCAGTCTGTCCGACCCCCAATATTAGTCCAACTCCCCGAAAGACCCCATGGACTCGTAGACCCCTTTGTCCATTGGGTGGCTCTTTCACCTCCTTTGCAGTTTTGACTCTACTGGCTCCGTCGACCTTCAGTTTCTTCTGGTCATTTTGAATTAAAAAAAGGATTCGACCAGACAGGTATCAGTTTTAAAGTATGATGTCGTCTTTGATTATACTACACCATATCGTTGATGTGACGTTATTTTTAATATAAATTTTTATGTAAGTTTCTTCTTTTTGTACTATATCAAAGGTCATTACCTTTATATAATCTGTATTAAACTCGTTCCTGTATCACTTCCTGTCCTCTACCACTTCCTGTCCCTTCTGACCATTCGACGTCAGAGTCCCTAGCGTTTCTGACCCTGTGTTGAATCGTTGATTGTGCAAGTGAAAGTCTAGTTTCCTTATTGCAGTCACTCAGGTCTGAGAACGTAGAAGGGTATGTGTCTTTTCACACTTTAAGGAATTAAACCCTATAGACCAAAAGAAATTAAATATTAGTAGAAAACTACAAGTCTGATGGACAGGAAACAACGTTTTGACGATATGTAGAATCGAGGGGTGAGTGGAGGAACCTCGTCAAGAGAATCCCAATGAACTCTACGACGGAAGGTCCAAACTTCAGAATTATTAAGGACGGTTTACTTCGTCTTGAGAGTTGAAAATTCATCACTTTTATAAAAACTCAACTGTTTGGGTTGATCCCAGACAATGGAGTTGCCAATCGTTCTGTACCTTCGGACTCCAGACCTTCTCGTCCCTAGGTCCCTATGACCTGACCAAGGGTTTTCCATTTTCCTTACCTCTCGTCCCCTCCCAGATTTGACAAGCCGGATTGTATTCTGCCTGCGTCTTCCTTACTATTACGAGTCCGAATGGAGGGACGGGGTCCGTAGGAACAAACTCACGGTCGAGACAATGGGACTCATGATCGTGAAATCTATGTATTTCGTGTCATATGGTTAGTTTCCTTTAGTCTGTAAGTAGAGTAGATTCCTTGTAAATGACTGTGGGAGGAAACCCGGTCCTCATCTGTCTATGACCCTTAGGATTTTCCTAAAGTCCTCTCTCCTACTGTATTATGTCACTCCATTTACGGGACTTAATTCGGATTCCCCAGGGTCCTCGGGTCTCCTTCTCGTTCGACCGAGTGAAAAGGACCCACCCATGGACCCTTCAACAGTGTTTCCTCAACGACCTCAACCCGAGACGTCTGTTTTGTTCCATAGTGTCTAGAGGAACATTCCCCGTCCCCTAAGAGTCGAAACTTCTCGGTTTGTTGGTCCTAGTCTTCAGATACACTCGTCTACATCTCTTGTTTACATACCTATGGTTCCTCCCTCTCCCACCTTACCTAAACCTCTAACCTTTACTGTATATATACGATGATATTTTATCTATTGATTACTCTTGGATGACATATCGTGTTCCTTGAGACGAGGTATGAGAAACCACTGGATATACCCTTCCTTTAGATTTTTTCTCCCTTATACATATCCATATACATATGTATTTCTTCCGACTCAGGTGTTATTAGTTACGAAAACTTGACACCACAACCTCTTCTGAGAACTCTCAGGGACCCTGACGTTCCTCTAGGTTGGTCAGTTAGGATTTCCTTTAGTCAGGAGTTATAAGTAACCTTCCTGACTACGATTTCGACTTCGAGATTATGAAACCGGTGGACTACACTTCTTGACTGAGTAAACTTTTCTGGAACTACGACCCTTTCTACCTTCCATCCGCCTCTTCCCCTGCTGTCTCCCACTCTACCAACCTACCGTAATGACTGAGTTACCTACACTCAAACTTGTTCGAGGTCCTCCACCACTTTCTGTCTGTTCGGACCGCACGACGTAAGATATCCCAATGTTTCTCAGCCTGTGCTGATTCGGTGACTTATTGTTATTATATATGGATATCTACTAAGTGAAACGAGATGTCGTCTTTGGTTATGTTGTAACATTTCTTTGATATGAGGTTGACTTTTTCTTTTTCAGGCACACTCGTCATCTGGGTGGGTCCGTCCGTCTACTTCTGCGTCTACTTCAACAGGTATCTCCCACCCCGACCAAGAGGAAGGTTTGGAAGAAGAACCCCTGTCGAACATGATCCGGGATTCAACCCCGATCCAGACGTACAGACCCGTAGGTCTACCGGACTCCCTCTCTTCCCACCCCGACGTTTAGTCCGTTCGAGACTTTTTTAACTAGACGATAGTCTATGTGTAGGACCCCTTTTCACACCTTTCATACCTGACCTCACACCGGAAAGGTTCTTCGTCTTTTCTATCCATCCGAGGTTCCGTGACCAAGTACGAACTGATCTCTCTTTCCAACTCGTTGTTCGTCCGACCGGGGTCAGATGGGAAGGGTGGGCGAGGTGGGCGGTGTTACAGAGGGTGGCGACCAACACGAGTCGTCACACCACTCTAGACGTGTGACTCCTACGACCATTCAAAATCCCAGACCTACTCCATTGGTTCACCCCGAAAGTTCGGAGTCGTAGTGGACTCCTTGGGACAATTTGTGTCTAATGACTCCGTGACGAGGCCCCAGATACCCAAACCCCATCTCGGGGGGTTTGAGATGACATATGTTCAAGGGTCCACTAGGTCAAGAGTCCTAACCAAAAAAACAAACAAACAAAAATTAACTTCAGTTCAAAGTATTATAATATTTTTAAAGTCCACATGTTGTATCACTAAGTGTTAAAAAAACGAGAGTGGTACGCCGAATTTCTCAGCCTGTACTGACTTGGGTTGTGTACGCTACACACCCTACCTTGGACACGGGGGACGTCACCTTTGGTTTTCAGAATTGGTTACTTGGTAGTCAAGTCAAGTCAAGTTAAGTCAGCAAGTCAACACAGGTTGAGAAACACTGGGGTACCTGACGTCGTGCGGTCCGGAGGAATAGGTAGTGGTTGAGGACCTCAAATGGATTTGAGTACAGGTAACTCAACCACTACGGTAGGTTGGTAGATTAGGAGACAACAGGGGAAGAGGAGTGTGGAAGTTAGAAAGGGTCGTAGTCCCAGAAAAGTTTACTCAGTCAAGAAGCGTAGTCCCCCGGTTTCATAACCTCAAAGTCCAAGTCGTAGTCAGTAAGGTTACTTGTGAGTCCTAACTAGAGGAAATCCTACCTGACCAACCTAGAGGACCGTCAGGTTCCCTGAGAGTTCTCAGAAGAGGTTGTGGTGTCAAGTTTTCGTAGTTAAAGAAACCGTGAGTCGAAAGAAATGCCAGGTTGAGAGTATAGGTATGTAGTGATGACCTTTTTAGTATCAGAACTGATCTGCCTAGAAACAACCGTTTCATTGCAGAGACGAAAAATTATACGATAGATCCAACCAGTATTGAAAGAAAGGTTCCTCATTCGTAGAAAATTAAAGTACCGACGTCAGTGGTAGACGTCACTAAAACCTCGGGGGTTTTTATTTCAGACTGTGACAAAGGTGAGAAAGGGGTAAATAAACGGTACTTCACTACCCTGGTCTACGGCACTAGAATCAAAAGACTTACAACTCGAAATTCGGTTAAAAAAGTGAGAGGAGAAGTGAAAGTAATTCTCCGAGAATTAAGAAGTGAAAGACGGTATTCCCACCACAGTAGACGTATAGACTCCAATAACTATAAACAGGACCGTTAGAACTAAGGTCGAACACGAAGGAGGTCGGGTCACAAAGAGTACTACATGAGACGTATGTTCAATTTATTCGTCCCACTGTTATATGTCGGAACTGCATGAGGAAAAGGAGAAACCTTGGTCAGACAAGGTAGTCCCTTAAGGTTACTCAGTATTAAAAAAAAAATTACATAAATAAATAAAAATCAATCCGACCTAGAAGTAACGACGTACATCCGAAAGAGATTAACGTCGCTCGTCCCCGATGAGAAACAAAGCCACGGGTCCAAAGAGCGACGTTACCGAAGAGAATAACACTTCGTGTCCGAGACCTTCGAACCTGAAGTCATCGACCCCGTGTCCCCGAGTCAACGAGGTAGCATACACCTTAGAAGGGTCTGGTTCCTGACTTGGACACAGGGGACGTAACTGTCGCGTGGTGGTCCCTTCAGGACTAAGTGTTGAAAATTTCCAATATAAGGTAAATATCAATAGTCTTTTATAGTCGATATAAAGGACATAACATGTTATATAGGAACCTCGAATAGCGAATAGAACCAAGAGTACAAAAGTCTTGACTGCATTGGGTCCAGACCGGAGAGAAACTGTCCCCGGGACACCGACTCCTTCCTGCCCCTTAAGCCTTCGACCTTGACACGAACACACGAACTCAGTGAACTCACTGAGGAGTAAAAGATAGTGTTATTTTTCCAGTAGACCCCTTTAAGGGACCCTCAGGTCTCCAATCCTGAAAAGGTAGGTCCAAGTTAGGGACCAGTCCCTTGTTTTTTGGGTGTTCGGTGTACCACACTCCGGTTTTTTTTTTTTTTCTCTCTCTCTCTCTGTTCCGAGTAAGACTCAGGGTTTGTTATGGACACTACACATTTGACTCTCCACTCTGAGTTACAGTCAATAGTACGGGTTTGAATTGTAACATTTTACACAAATAAAAAGGATTCTAATAGTACCGACACTGGATTCTTGGAGTGGATGTAGTCCTGAGGGACCCTACGAAGAAAATTATGTCTGAAGTCATCAAGACTTAGAACCCAAAAACAAGTCAACGAGTCAGTACAGGTTGAGAAACGCTAGGGTACCTAACGTTGTGTGGCCAGAAGGGACAGGGAGTGATAGAGAACCTCAAACGATTTTGAGTATAGGCAACTCAAACTCGGTAGGTTCGTAGAGTAGGAGACAGTGAGAGAAGAGGAGGAACGGGAGTTAGAAAGGGTCGTAGTCACAGAAATTATGTAGTAAAAATATGTAAAATTATGGAGAACCCACTAAGAACCCATGGGGTTCCTCAAACTCTTGGTGGTTGAATACGACTCCTCACCCACCTTCTATTTTTTTTTTTTTTCAGTAAGAAGTAACAAGACCAAACGATAACCTGGTGATTCGAGAGTCAAATCAGAAGAATGACGATCGTCACGACCTCCTTGGAATTAAGAGACCTTCCAGTACTGAATGGTCGAAGTGAAAAGGTCTTCCGTCGAAGACCCAACCGTCTGAGGATCGGTGTACGTGCGGTTCGCGGTGGAGGACCGGTGTATCAAAGCAGTGAAAAAAGGAGGTCACCGCAATTTGACTAGGAGGGTGTAGACACAAGTCTTAGAAAAATTACAGTCTTCCTTTACTCTAAGAGAACGTAAATTCTTCAAACTCACAGAGAAATTTACAGAGTCGATGAACACTAAAACGGAAAGACCACAAAACCTTACTTAAGAGGTCTTTTTATCCAAGTCCGTAAAGAAACCATTTTCACTTTACGTCCAACCCACCTAGCGAAGAAGGAACTCACCTCAGGAAAGAAGTCTTCGTGACGTAGACGGTCCCACACTGAGTCTCGCGTCGTCTTTAGACGTCAGGACTTCCTACAAACACCACCCATGGGCACACGTCAAGGGAAGGTACCGAAGTCAAGTCGTCTCACACCAAAAGACACACGTAAATCGTAAAGGACTTCTTTAGTGTGTGTTCGTTTACGTTTTAAGGGTAATACGAGTGTAACAAAGGATTATATAGTTAACACGACGTGTTTAAACACGGAGAATGTCGTCTAGACTGACGTTACGTATTAATTCTTACACGACTACACTTTTATGGAAACTTTATTTAACATCTGACTTTATTGGTTCCGAGTTTTTTTTTTTTTTTTCACGACGTAGAGTCATTCGATCACCTCTTTCGTAGACACCTAAGTCTTTTGGACTAATTGTTGAACTCTAAAGGAGACGCAGAACAACGAACAGACTAGTGAAAATAGTGTCGTAGGACCTCGACCTCCCACAGGATCACTGAAGAAGGGTAGAGACACGTGGGACTCGTGTGGTTCTGACAATTTTCTATTCGATTACGTGTACTGTGGAAACTTTTCAAATAAAGTCGTTTGTAGTCAAACTTAACCCGTCATGGTTTGGTTTCGCCCGAAGGCTCCATCGTGTCACCATTTCTTAGACGGACGGTCACCTCCTCTACGTTATCTAAGGCCAAACTAGGGATACAGTCCTTTTCCTTTACCGTTGGGTCAGGTCATAAGAACGGACCCTTTAGGGTACCTGACCACCCAATGTCAGGTGCCCCAGTGTTTCTCAACCTGTGCTGACTTCTTGATTGGTCGTTGTTGTTGTTTTGGGTTTCGTCACTCTTCGTGTGTTGGTTGTCCTTAACCCCTTTTCGAAAATATCCTCCTACGTCTTTATTTCGTTACTAAAGTAACCGACATCGGACTCGTCAACGCAAAAACTCCCCTTTAGATGAACCGACAAACAGGAATTTAAAACAAAAGACCCTTAACTCGAGTAATTGAGACCGGATCCAAAGTCAAACAAATATGTCCGTTCCGTAATCACGGTGGAATCAGGTATCGAAAAGAATCCCAGACGAGAGTGACGACATGTAAGATACCTAAACCTGTACACACATTACTGTACATAGGTAGTAATATCATAGTAGACCTCACAAAAGTGACAGGAGGTTTGGGAGACACGAGGTGTGTCAGTAGAGAGGGACGAGTGATTAGGGACCGTTGGTGACTAGGAAATGGTAGAGGCATTCTTAGTATGTAGAGGACATGAACCTTAGTGTGTCATACGTCTGAACAGTCCAACCAAAGAAAGTGAATCGTTATACGTAAATTCAAAGGAGGTAAAGAAACGTGTCGAAGTATCTAGTAACGAATTGTCACGACTTAATATAAAGTGACAGACTACATGGTATTAAATAGTTAAGTGGTCTTGAAAAAGTAGAGGGGCTTTCCTTTAAAACATGAGTAATTTGTGAATGGGACGTTCAGGACCAGAAGGGTCGGGCACCGTTGACGAGTAGATGAAAAACAGAGATACCTAAATGGATAAGACCTATAAAGTATGTTTACCTTAGAGTAATTAAGAAACATGAAATGAATAATAAGTCAGAACTAAAGTAAACCAGAAGTAAAGGCCGGAGCGGAGAAAGGATCCAGGGGGTCCGAAGGAACGATGTTTGTACTGTGACAATAGAAAGGAACCTTTTAAATACGACATTTGGGTACTCTTACACCGTCGAATTTCGTTTTTCTTTATAAAGTTTAGTATAAAGAACCGGACCGACACTAGGTGGGAGGTTGGACTCAGTCGGAGTCTCAATGGGCCTTTCACGGTTCTTTTACGTCTAAGATTGAAGAGCGGGTCTTTCAGAGCAGGTCCCACAGAAACCTGTGGGAACCTGCATACAGAAAAACAAGTACGTGTGAACACTCGTGAGACCCCGTCCCGACCTTCATCTCATTCTCGTTCGGGACCCCGTATCGTGAATCCTTCGCGAACGGGACAGGGGGAACAGAGTGGGGTCAGGTCCGGGACGTGACACGACACACGAATCAACCAGTCGACACAGGCTGAGAAACGTTGTGGTGCCTGACATCGGACGGTCCGACGAAATAGGTACCCCTAAGAGGTCCGTCCTTATGACCTCAGTCAACGGTATGACTTCATATCACTAACAGATGCTTTTCGTCAACTCGATAACAAACTTAATGTTTGACTCAACGCAAAGGTACCTTGTGACAAAAATGAACTTTTCTTGTGGACGGTTTGATCTTAATAAGTGTAAATTCATAAATCGTCCATAAAGGTGTTTTGACTTATTTCACTTCTGTTGACTGTCGTAAACAACGGTTACTATTTTAGACTAGGAAGTTTATTGTTAGTCTAAAGACCCTTTGAACACGGATGGTGGTACGTGAACTGTCAAAGGGTTATATATTTCTGAAAAGACTATTCTAGATATCGGTATAATTGTTTCCACTAAAAAATATAATGTATTACTTTACACAGTTAAAAACACTCTAAACTTCTTGAGTCATTTAGTCACAAAAGGTGTAGAAGTTAGGTACTACAATTCTTTGGTACGTACCCATTTTTCTAGATAAACTTCATGTTTTACTCAAAATTACATCGTCTCATACTTTTCAAGTAACTATGTCAAAACCTAATGTGTAATGTTAAACCCTTTGATGGTGAACACATCACAACCCCATCATACTTTGTTGTCGGTGTTAATATATTTTTAGTAGATTTTTGTTTTATAGTAAGGGGAAAGTTTGACGTATTGTCACTCCTACTTAAAAGAAGTTTGCAAAATCGGTCTCGTTGTTTATCGTTGCCTGATTATTTCTTGACACTACGACCTTTTCTGAGAACTCTCAGGGAACCTGACGTTCCTCTAGTTTGGTCAGGTAGGATTTCCTTTAGTCAGGACTTATAAGTAACCTTCGTGACTACGACTTTGACTTTGAAGTTATGAAACCGACTTTGAAGTTATGAAACTGACTTTGAAGTTATGGTTATAATAACCATAACAAGACCGGGGAGGGTACCTCCATGTACCTGGGGTACGAATTTAAAGCCGAGTGTTTTAAATCTATTCTCGATTGATTGTGGATGGGATGAGTTTAAGAAGGTCCTTTAACGTCTCCTTCCATTTTACTGTTTGAGTAAGATATTCCGGTGGTAGTGGGATTATAGTTTCGGTCTGTTTCTGCAGTGTTATTTTCTTTTGACGTCCGGTTATAGTGACTACTTGTGTCTACGTTTTTAACAGTTGTTTTAAGATCGTTTGTCTTAGGTTGTTGTATAATTTTCTAGTATGTAGTACTGGTTCACCCTAAATAGGGTCCCTACGGTCCTAAGAAGTTATAAACGTTTAGTTAGTTACACTATGTGGTGTAATTGTTTGACTTTCTATTTTTGGTATACTAATAGAGTTATCTACGTCTCTTCCGAAAACTGTTTTAAGTTGTAGGTAAATACTATTTTTTTTTTTGGGAGGTCTTTCGTCCATATCTTCCTTGTATGGAGTTACATTATTTTCGGTATATACTATTTGTGTGTCGTTTGTAATAGGAGTTACCACTTTTTGACCTTCGTAAAGGGGATTTCAGTCCCTGTTCTGTTCCCACGGGTGAGAGTGGTGATGATAAGTTGTATCAAAACCTTCAAAATCGGTATCGTTAGTCTCTTCTTTTTCTTTATTTTCCTTAGGTCTAACCTTTTCTTCTTCATTTTGAGAGTGACAAACGTCTACTGTACTAGGAGATGTATCTTTTACGATTTCTGTGGTGATCTTTTAATGTTCTCGATTAGTTACTTATATCATTTCAACGTCCTATATTTTAATTATGTGTCTTTAGGGAACGTAGGGATATGTGATCGTTACTCTTTTATCTTTCTTTAATTCCTTTGTCAAGGTAAGTGGTAACTCTACTTTTCTTATTTTATGAATCCTTATTTAGATGGATTTCTTTGTTTTCTGGATATATATTTCTTTTGATTTTTTGTGACTACTTTTTTTAGTTTCTACTGTGTCTATCTACCTCTTTATATGGTACAAGTACCTAACCTTCTTAGTTATATCACTTTTACTCATATGGTGGTTTCGTTAGATATCTAAGTCACGTTAGGCATAGTTCGATGGTTGTCATAAAAAGTGTCTTGATCTTGTTTATTAAAGTGTTAAACGTACCTTTATGTTTTTTTTTTTTTTTGTTGAGTTTATCGGTTTCGTTAGAACTCTTTATTCTTACCTTGACCTCCTTAGTTGGACGGACTGAAGTCCGAGATGATGTTTCGATGTCAGTAGTTCTGGTATACCATGATCGTGTTTCTGTCTTTATAACCAGTTACCTTGTTTTATCTTTCGGGTCTCTATTGATGTACGTGGATATCTGTGGAATAGAAACTGTTTCCTCCGTTCTTATATGTTCCCTCTTTTCTGTTTGGAGAAATTGTTCACTACGACCCTTTTGACCAGTTGATGGACATTTTCTTACTTTGACCTTGTGAAAGATTGTGGTGTGTGTTTTTATTTGAGTTTTACCTAATTTCTAGATTTACATTCTGGTCTTTGTTATTTTGATGATCTCCTTTTGTATCCGTTTTGTGAGAGACTGTATTTAGTGTCGTCCTAGGAGATACTGGGTAGAGGGTCTCAGTACCTTTATTTTCGTTTTTACTTGTTTACCCTGGATTAATTTGAATTTTCGAAAACGTGTTACTTCCTTTGATATTCGTTCCACTTTTATGTCGGAAGTCTTACCCTCTTTTATTATCGTTTACTTCGTTGACTGTTTCTTTCGAGTTATGGTCTTTTTATTTTTTGGGTTAGTTTTTTACCCGGTTTCTTGATTTGTCTGTAAAGAGGTTTTTCTGTATGTCTACCGATTGTTTGTGTACTTTTCACAAACAATTGTAGTGAGTAATAGTCTCTTTACGTTTAGTTTTGGTGTTACTCCGTGGTAGAATACGACCAGTCTCACCGACGATAGTTTTTCAGATGTTTGTTATTTACGACCTCTCCCACACCTCTTTTCCCTTGGGAAAATGTGGCAACCACACTTACGTAGGATCATATCGGTGATACCTCTTGTCACACCTCTAAGGAATTTATTGACCTTTATCTTGAAGGTATGCAGGGTCGTTAGGGTGACAACCCGTATATGTAACTCCTTTGGTCTTGACTTTCTCTGTATACATGGGGTTACAAGTGACATCGTGACAAATGTTATCGATCCCGTACCTTCGTTGGATCTACAGGTAACTGTCTACTTACCTGTTCTTTCGACACCATGTATATATGTTACCTTATAATGAGTGGATCATTTTTCTTGTGTAAACTCAATCAAGATTACTCCACCTACTATGACCTCGGAAAATATGTCTCACTTCATTAAGTCTTTCTTTTTGTGGTTATGTCATATAATTACGTATATATACCTTAAATCTTTCTACCATTGGTACTGGGATATACACTTTGTCGTTTTCTCTGTGTCTATATTTCTTGTCTGAAAACCTGAGACACCCTCTTCCACTCACACTCTACTAAACTCTCTTATCGTAACTTTGTACATATAATGGTATACACTTTATCTAGTGGTCAGGTTCAAACTACGTACTTCGTCCCGTGAGTCTCGGCCACGTGACCCTTTTGGGTCTCCCTACCCTACCCCTCCTTCCACCCTCCCCCGTCCTGTGTGCATGTGGGTACCGACTAAGTTCAGTTACTTACCGTTTTTGGTGATGTTAGAACATTTCATTAATCGGAGGGATTTTATTTAATTAATTACATTTTTTTAAACCGAGTGTCAAACTGTGTGGTGTGTGTGGTTATCCCATATTTCTTAAGATAATGAGGTGTATTACTCCGAAAGACCCTTCTCGTCCCGTCCGAGAGTTTCTTCCAGGTTTGTGTCGAATACTTCCGTCTCTCTCCACTGACTAAACCTCACAAAACCACCAACCTCCCACCTTGACCCGGTGTAACCGATACCAGACTTGAAAAACAACCACGTTTCCCTCCGTCGAGTAACTCGAAACAATAACGGAAGTCAACATCCCGTTCTCCCGGTTCATTCCCTATCTCCAACTTTCTACAGTTGTCAGTTTATCGTTCTTGTCTCAATCTGAGGAATGATTTTAAGTGAGGACTATAACCTGGTTACTGACTTTACACGGTACGAAGTAAATTAACTTAAACTTGGACATTGCTTATCAGGTAGTACCACAAGATGTTTCGGACGTCGGACTCTGACCAAATCCTCCACTTTCCAGATAAATTATGGACAAACTCAAGTCACAACATATAAAACGTTTTACTTTACACACGTAACCAGTGATAGTTATTATAAAGTTTGACGTTATTACCTTCATTCTTCTTAGAACCACTTGGGAGTGTGACAACGAAAACATCCACGTCTCCATACACACTGGAACCAAATATATAAATCCACAGTCTAAGGAACTCAAAAATAGATATTCCTGTGTTGGAACCTAGTCCTTAACAACGACGGTAACCGACCTGGTCTACCGACTGGTGACCTTTACTTACTGAGTGTACAGACATTTGTACACGTCGAACCCGGTCCCGATTCTACTGGCGGACTTCATATCGATTAATACGACTAGGAACACAGGTAGGAATCAATCCCTACTGAGACACTGTCCTTTTTTTTTATCGTTGAGAAGTCGAGGTAGAACACATGGCTGACGTAACGACAGACATTTGGTAAGTATGAAGGATAAGTGACATACCTAAGGTTCATCGGTGTCCCCAGACCTCTCCCCACTGGAGTAGGTCGTACGTAGATCGTTTTCGACACTCTGTAGACTGAGTGCCGATTGGACTTTCTAGAGTTTCGGTAAGAGGTCCGGGATTTGTAGCTAATAGTTTTGAAAGTTGTTTCCAACTAATGTTCACACTTCCTCCGAACCCTTCTGAGTCGTTTACGTCGTGTTTCGTCGTGTCGAGTCCCACATTCACGGGGTCGTCTGTCTTTGTGTCAAGTTTCTTCATGTGTCCGGTCGGTCGGACACCACGAGTCTTGCGTACGAGTGGTCGTCCGTTGTCTCGGTGACCGTAGAGACAAACATTTTTACTTCGTTCTCAGAGTGTTTTGTTATCAAAGACAGATAGTACACTATCGAGATTAAAAGAGGAGATAGTAAAAGAGAGAGGAGGACATTGCTCACGGTCAGTACGGGTGTTTATCAAGTAAGTGGTCCATTGTTCGGTTTCGTTCTCTTCTCTCTGGAATCCATCATCAGTGGTCGGACTATGGGGTACCAACCCAAGTGGAACGGAAGAACCCCACTAGTGTAAATAAGTATGGTTTTTATTTATTAATTAATAATAAATCAATACGGTGTGACACGTGGTACACCCTATAAGCAAAGGACTGTTCCCTAGTTTGGGTGTGAGGAACGTAACCTTCGAGTTTCAGAATTGGTGTCCTGATGGTCCCTTGGGGACGTAAAAGGGAGAAATTTATGTTCTTCTCCGTCCGTCCGGTGGTGACTTAAAGGGGACCAATAATAATCAGACCAACAACCGATTGTTACCTCTTTCCGTAAATTTACGTTGAGAAAAAAAAAGAAGAAGAAGAAAATTCCATAAAGACCAGAGACAATCCGTCTTTCAATCTTCAATTAATGTGTTTTATTTTTCCTCAAGTAAGGATGTAGTTCCTTACCATCCTATAAAAAACTCCAAATCACTGATCCTCTTATTCTACACACATAAAGTTTTATGTGATTCGTAAATCCAAGTCTTTTGTGAAACGGTTTTGGGGAACCTAGATTTTGTTCTTAAGTGGAACAGGAACACACTGTACAGACCCTCCCAATTACAAAGACTGGAATTTCTTTGACGGGTCCTCTGCCCCGACTCTCGTCCTGTTCTGACACACTTCTGGACAACACTGTCCTCGACTGATAAATCTTCGAAATGTTAGTCTTCTTTTTACTCGAACTCTTCTTTATACCTTGTCGTTGTTTAGCGGTACGATGTGTCACTCGGGAGGTCAAAGATACTTTCTACTTTTGAGAGACAGTAAACTTTTCCGTCTTTTTTTGTTCGTAAGATTGCTAATTTTAAGAATTCTAAAAGACAAACACTCTTTGTCCCTACTTTTATCGTAGATTCAATGAAATTTTTCCAGTGTCAGAATCTTCTCGACACCGAACGTTGTTGTCGTTTCGTTTTTTTTTTTTTTTTTTTTTT